>JFHB01000141.1:0-78605 GCA_000729835.1 Atkinsonella hypoxylon
AGAGAGAGAGAGAATGAAAGAAAGAAATATGCTAGTAGAAAACAAAAAAGAAATACAGCAACCTCCGCTCACCAAAAGCACCAAAACATCCAAGCCCAAAATCTGGTAGAATACCAAAAGTCGAGAGAGATTCCAAAGTGTCCGAGGATGTCGGACCACATCGTTGTGAGATCATACACAATACTCTCCATGATTGCGACTTGGATTGTCACCAACGACAAGTCCAATGGCTTTGCTGGATGGAATTGAAGGGGAAAAAAAATTAAGAGAAAAATGCTGAGGGTGCGTGTCCGACGGCTCAATGTAACTTCAACATGCGGGCGTGAGTGGTATAAATATACAAGGACGGCCTCTTTGTTCCTGACGAACAAGCACCACGTGCCAGGGGTTCATCAAATAATAAAATTATACAGACTTTTTTTCTTGTTCGTTTGTTGGTGGTCTCTGTGCACGCAAGCGAGCTCAGCCGGGTTGTTACATGAGTGTCTTCCCCTCTTTCCTCTTCTTGCGGAAGGAGCAGAAGCACAATTTGAACCATTTACAGGCCAATCCGCTCAGCTCAACTTCCCTGGCTCACTTGGACTAAGTACGGGAAAATCGGACTAGAAAACAACGTGCTGTCGCCAATCAATTGACGAGTTTAATTTGTTACGGAACCGGACCTTCTGTGACTGCAATAGGTGAAGGAACCAAATTGTGAACCTGTCGGACGCGTACACCCTCAGCTAACGTACGAAGAGGTAAGGAATTGAGGAATCCTATGCCTAGAGTAGGATGTACAACAATCCAGGAGAAAGAAAAACTGGGGAAATAAACAAAGATTAAAACAAAGAGCTTCCTTGAAGAAAAGAAACGAAAGACTTGATTAATCCAACCGGAGGCATGCCTCGTATGGCATTTAAAAGACGCAACAAAAACCAGGCTCTCGGGACAGGTGGTTTTTCTTTGGTTACATAGTTCATGAGGGAACAGGGTCCTAAATATATCCATACCCATTGAATACTACCGAAACACAGACTCAAGACGCTTTAAATGGCCTGGATGG
Source organism: Atkinsonella hypoxylon (assembly GCA_000729835.1). Classification (NCBI taxonomy): domain Eukaryota; kingdom Fungi; phylum Ascomycota; class Sordariomycetes; order Hypocreales; family Clavicipitaceae; genus Atkinsonella; species Atkinsonella hypoxylon. The sequence continues at coordinate 1,046 of JFHB01000141.1, forward strand.
TTCGCAGAGATGCGCCTCCGATTCCCACCATGTTCATATCATGCATGAACATGGAGGACCGCGAGGGTCTTAGACGAGGGAGATGCATGTGCATGTGCAGACATATTCATTCATTCATAAAGAAGGCGCAACTGCATCAAGCACAGCCAAAGGACGACGCAATCTAGGCAAGATCTGGATTTCTGAACGACGGGGCAAGACATTGAGCTAGGATATGGATGTGGATGTGGTTATGGACATGAACTAACAAGGCTCACGGTCCAGTGGGGGATGAGATTGAAAGAGGGTCGCACGGTGGCTAGGGGAGGGAGGAGGGGATTGGGTGGGGGGGGTGGGGCCGGGGGGGGTGTCTGCTAAGGACAACAAGGGGCCTCAGCCAACCACGGCCCAGTGAGCCCAGTAAACCACGGAGCAAGTGGAAGGAGCACATGCCCGACATTTTTCCAACGGTCTGACGGGTGGGCAGAGGCTTTCGAAGCAAAATTTGGGCGTTTGCTAGAGAGAGATGCTGTACAGATAGATGACGAGCAAAAGAAAAGAAAAGAAGAGAAAAGCAGATGGCGCCTTCACGATCCTCATCCATGCTCACTCACTCTCAATTGCTTGTTCAACGGCTTCTGTGGGCCCAATCTGGCTCTCGGCGGCTGGCCAGTTTGGTCTGCCCCCGAATGAGATATTTCATTTGGCCGCCGAAGGGCAATCCACTTGAGCTCCAAAAAAACCCGGCGATAAATCCCATCGCATAGCGATGACCCCATATGGTTTAGCGAAGAGAAACCCCAGGCGGGGTTGGGAGCGCCTTCCGAAGACGGATTGGATTGAAACCACAGAACAGAACATGGAACTGCTAAGCACATGGGGTCGGTCGTGTGCATGACTCCCCCCCCCCCCCCCCCCCGGGGGGCATCTTAACACGCCATAAAGTGTATAATATTGTATAATTTATACGACTGCACGCCAAGGTCTTTAGCAGTGGTTGCCCATGTTTCTCCCACTGCTCTAATTACTAAACACCATAATCTTGCAATAGTCCTTGTCTCTCCCCTGTAGGTATCGTGAACCAGGGGCGCCAACAGCATATAATAGGGTTCTTGATATCTTCTGATACCTAACATTGAAGGAATCCCAAAAAAGCTACTTTTGTCCCCCCGGGTCGAAACGAGCAACGCAACGTGCAGTAGCCAAAATTGAATTTGCAGGCAGGGAGCTACACCCAATACAGAAAGAAGTATCTCCATTTACTGTGGAGGTCCACGTTCAAAAGTCGTGTCCTCGCCTGAGATAAGTCTTGTTTATACATATAAGACCAGCATCTTGAAGAGGAAGCGGCGCGTTAAAGCTCGCTAAGATTACACAGAATAAGGAATAATTGATCCCTGTGCTTGTTTTATTTAGTGGCTTGGTGTTCTAAGCTACAATTTCACACTGACTAGCTTTTCGCAGAATAATATAACACAGGGTACAACAAGACCTCACCTATCTTGTTAGCTCTCTAGGCAATGATGCGCTTTTGACGTGGACCTTTGTAATTTATATTCCAATTCTCTCCAACTCAGGTATAACTTCATAAGAGTATGAGTGTTGATATAAAGATGAGCTGTTTCGTTGAGACGCACTGTGTGACCAAAGCGAAACTCTTCCTCCGATCACGCCATCTATAATGATGTAGTTCAATGCAGGATTTGGAGGGCAGGGTATGCAAATGCAATGCAGTAATGTATGAATAGCGAAATCGAGTGCCGCGATTGACCCACCACATAGTACGGTACGGTACAGAGTCCAGGACAACGTTTCCTCATTGCGTGCGTTCTGTCTGGATCATAGCGGCAGAGTTGGATTGGAATAAAAGTGCTTGACTCAGTAACAAGTCAGACTCGATATCAGTGGTGGTAGGAGTGCATGACACGGCTCATTTGAAGAAGGAAAAGGGGAAAGGGGGGGGGGGGGAGCTACGAGGAAATCCTCCACACGATGAGGGAGCTTTCTACGATGCGTACGACTCCAAATCACAAGCACCAGGAGTTTTCGCCGTGTCAAAAACCGTTTCACATGCAGCCAAGATGCATCAATGACAGGTTTAAGAGGATTGGTGGAGACGGGCAAGCACATGCTCAAGCCACTCGATAGAAAAACTAAAAATGCATCATGGATGCGCATGGTGTAACGGCGTAACGGGTGTAACGGGGCCCCGGGGGAGGGGGGCAGGAAGCAATATTATCCGGGAGCAGAAGGAGGGGGTGTGAGGCATGAAGGCATGAAGCATGCATGAGCTATAGCTCACTGGATCATGTCATGATCAAACCGAACGTTTTCGCGCGTTTTCCCTCCTTCTACAATGGGACAAAATGAATTTATTTGTGTTCGGCGACGACCCCGTTCGCCGCTCCCCGCTTTGCAAAGAAAAGCCGCCTCCATCGGCCAATCTCTCCCCCAAACCATAATTCAGCCACGGGCAGGCGGGAGAGCTGATGACGATACAGGACGTCATTTTACGCAAAGCATAACAGGCGTCACCCTGGGTTATATCATGCCCACTTCTGGGTGGGCTCTTGCTTCGACCGACGATCCCTCGTCGTAGCTCATGTGGGATAGACGGAGCTGATAATTAAGGGAAAAACAAGCTTTTGATTGCGCCCCGCGGCTGCTCCCGCTACGAACTATTAACACGTGTTCGCTACGTACATCCCGCTCTCCTACTAAAAGGAAACACACACACACACACACACACACACAACAAAAAAACGCCCCAAAAAGGGACCGATCTCAAATAGAGATGCCCACATTTTTTTTTTTTTTCTTCGTCTTCTTCAGGGAACAACGTCCGAAGCAGGTAAAGAAGAATGGGGCAGTTCTAGAAAGTTGGCTTGACCGATGGAAGTTGGAATAAAAACCCAAATATAGCAGAATGGATTTGAACAAGCAACGCAATAGACGAACTTCTTCCTAACCACTATACAATCGCTATAGAAAACAAAAAAGACCCAAGAATGAAACCCCCCCCCCCTTTTTTTTTTTTTTTTTTTTAACTTACAACTCTTCACTTTGTCTTCTTGAGAGAAGATAGGTTACGAGGTTTGAATAGGGCTAACCTCTGTTCGAAGAAATGCTGCGAGATGCGTGCCGTGGATTAGCTAGCTGCATGCGGATCGGATCTACCTCGCTAATTAGCTGCACGGACCCGGTCTCAGGTTGCCCGACTCCATGGCACATAGACCTTGCATAGAACAGTACGATAACCCAAGGCATGTACACTAACATCCTATAGACCAGCGTGGTATACGAAGATATCCATTGCTGCTTTATAGTTTAAGGCTTCTCACAAAAAAAAAAATTTAAAAAAAAAAAGAGCTGGCCTGTACCTAAGGCTTAAGAGATGAGCACTATACTAATCTCTTTATAAATCATCTTAGATAAGGCGCAATAAAACAACATGGACTGGGGAATGGGTCCCGAGCACATCTTCGAGAGCGGTCAAGGAGAATGCTCCGGGCATGAGTGGCTTGGAGCAGCGCGGTGCGTTCAAGGACCATCGTACTGACGTGACGGGCTGCCTTGACCGTGGAGACCTGGACGTCGGCCTTGCCAAGTTGTAACGACATATTATTTGTAAATGACACGCATGATACACATGGAAACGATATTGCACAACTGGTCCATTTCTCAAGATGCAGTGCTGGGCTACGCCAAGTGCCTCCGTCACCACGTGTCAGTCAACATTCGATTCGCAACAGAATGGAAGGAAAAAAAAAAAAAACCGTCACTTGCACAATGCATCTTCACTGTAAACAAGAATGTATTTTGTGTTTTGAATACCCCGTAGTCAACTCCTGTCAACGCTGCAAATCCATGCAAAGCATGAACCATTACGCCAAATGTCCTCGGGCAACACACCAAAATCACGAATCGCTGAGCTAAACATTAAAAAAAGAAGACCGTGATGAACCAGAACTTGAAAATTTCTTGCCACCGTTCGTCATCTTACCAGCCTCCAGGATATCTTTCAACAAAAACAGAAAAACGCGTCCCGATTTTGCGTATGCGTGCGTGGAAAAGACCAAAGTTTCCTTTCCTCCCAAAGCTCCCGAGTCCTTATGATGCAGTCGTAAAAAATCAAGCGCCGAGTGGGAAATCGAAAATATTTTTTTCCAAGCACAAAACATGAGCTATCAAAGCCGTTATCGCCAGGCGTCCGAGTAGGGGATCCAATACACCCATGCAAGAATGACGTCAAATGTCAAGCGAGTTGCTTATACCCAAAGCAGACCAAAGCACAGCCGCGGAGTCCTATAGTCCAGAATGCTGGCAGATGTCTGAGGCTAACGGTGTCATCCTTCCTGTGTTCAAAAAACGTCCTTACGACGAAGGACTGGATCGAGTTAAATACACTCTACCTTGGAGTTCAATGTGCTGCCGAAGTGATCAAGATGAGCATAAAGCGGAAAGAAAAGAGCCACGGCAAAACGTTACGGCGTGAAAGCGTAGTTGGTGATAGAAATGTAGGAATCAGTGATGGTTATGATCATGCCCACGTCCCAAACCGATTCTGGTCCACCAGCTGCTTCGCTAGGTGCTCTGTCCTAACGTCTGCCCAGCTTCAGTAGACGGGTGCGGAACCACAGGACAAAGGCGGTCCAGACGCCTACAGTTTTGCGCTTGGCGGTTTGGGTTCTTTTGGCTTGTGAGGTAAAGCGGACCTCGTCGGCTCGAGCAGGAGCACTGTGTCCCAGGTGAGTGCTGTCATAGCCAGGCATGGAAAAATCGACCTTTTCTCCCAAGTCGTGGAATTTTGCGCCGCATCTTCCCGAGGAGGTGAGCCGAATGTCTGCACCGCTCGATATGGTGCCACTAGATACGCTGCCGTTGCCCCCGCTTCCTTTGCGAAGACGAGACTGCGTCTTTTCCGTGCGCTGGAGCTCCTTGCTTTCTGCGCGTTCCTTCTTGCGGTGCTGTTCTCGCGCATATTTCTCTTCTTTGGCACGTTCCTTGGCCTCGAATTTGCGGCGAGCCTCGCGAACCTGCTCTTGATGAGTGGAGATGTCAACTTCACTTCGAGAGCGAAGGCGAAACCCGCTCATATCGAATGAGTTGCGCAAAGGTGACATGGGCGAAGCAGACGACGTCACGGCGGTCTGGATCGAGGACAAGATTGTTGCTGCCGTTCCCAGAGGAGCGGTGGATGAGAGTGGCGAGTCTGCAGTCACAGAGGACAAGGCACTTGAGTTGAGCTCGGATTTGCTCAGATTCATAGATGCGGTGTCCAGGGGACGAGCCTGCATCGACTTGGAGCGGACCGCAGGAATCCGTGACGTCTGGCTTCCATCCGATAGGGAGCTAGGGCGTTGGCTGGGAAGAGAAGGACGGCGGTGATTAGGATGTTGGAAGTAGGCGGACTGGTAGAGAGCAGGGCGAGGCGTCGTAGAGGTCGAATGGAAGGACGAGTATGGGTCGATGTCGTCGTCCTCAGTGATGGTGGGAGAATATCCGTTCGTGATGCCGTTCTCGAAGGAGGCTCTTGAATTTGCGTATGAGAGAGGTGGAGTGGATGTCTGGGGAGTCTGCTGGAAGGGATGGATAAAGGTGCCGCCGTTGCGACCACTCGTAGTAGTCGCGATGGAAGATGTGTGGGAGTTGCCGCTTGTCGACCGCACATGCGAGTAATTGGATTGTGCTCCTTCCCTCCCTGACACATGGCCTCCTCCTCCTCCTCCGCCTCTTCCACCCCCATGACTACAGGTGCCGGAAATGTCTGTTGCGGACAGTGAAAAGCTCACATCGCGTCCAGATCGTTTGTTGGTAATGGCCGGGACCGCATAATAATATGAGCCGTCGCTATCATAGGTGCCGAAGTCAAAGCCAGCGGCGAATCCTGGTGACGGCTGGTCGTCCCATCCACGGTCCAGGTCTAGTGATGACTCTCGATCTGAATGCGAGTGCAATTTCCTGAACACGGGCTTGACGACAGTTCGAGTTCGTGATTTGGAAATTTTGCTTGCAGAGTGGCTGAAGACGCCAGAATGGACCTTTGCAGAGGCCATTATTTCTTGAGGGCAACAACTCGGCTTGGTAGCCTTTGCCGGCTGCTGCCGAGTGTTTGTTGCTGCTGCGGGTGGTTGTTCGTGTCGTCAATGCGGAGAGGAGGTGTCGTGGCCGGCAATGTTGTTGATATGGGGTGCCAACGTCCTAGATGCAACTGCGGCGGTCCATGTTACTCCATCGTCGCTCTATGTAGCTCTATGTAGCTCTATGTAGCTCTATGTAGCTTGATGTTGTTGTCACTCAAGGTTACACGGAAATGTCCTGGATAAACACAAACGCATGGACCCAAACTCTGCAAACAAATGGCAGAAGCTTTCAAGTTGACAACACAAGCCCAGCTCTGTCTGGGATACAAATAGTCGAACAGAATAGTTACGGAGTAAGCAAATGAGCACAGTCCAGGGCTGGGAAGAAGAGGTCAAGGAGGTAATAAGCGTCCACCTGGACGTCTGCAGACTGAAACGCTTTCGATGGATTGATTGGGTGGATTGGATGATTTAGATGGATGGGTGGGTGATGGATGGGTTGTTGCGTGGGTGATGAGGGGGACACTTGGGCGACAGGGGGCCGGGGCATTACGTGGTTGGTTGCTTGGCGAACTTGGCGAGTTGGCGAAATCCCTATTTGCCTCGTCGCCTCGTACAGACTCCGTACAGACCAAGACCAGGCCGAATGCGCCAGATGCTCAGATTGGATTGAAGGCGAGGCGCACCCGCAGCAGCCCACCCTGGCTTGCCCGGCGACCTGGTAGATTACGACGGGGCTTGATGCGACGAAGCGGTGCTGGATGGCCCAAGTCCTTTGGAAAGATAACAATAGCAGAGTGCATCTGACAGTCCCAGCTCCAGCTCCAGCTCCAGCTCACGTCGTGATGATGCTGCTCAAGGATGCGTTCCAGTAGTCAGACGGGAGGCGTGTCGGAGAATTCGACTTTTTTGCCGATTAGCTCAGCAAGAACATTCAGAAAGAATAACTCGAAACCGGAAACAGCCAACCCGAGGGATCTAGCAGGGTCTATGTATTATATACGGAGCAGAATCAATAAAACATCATCTGTGTGGAGCAGGAGCCGCTTCGAATTCGGGTCCGTCTCATTTGACTTTGACTTTTGGTCAGGAGGCGTAATTACTCCCCACAGCATTTTGATGAGTGTTCATCTCGCGAATTCAAAAGTCTAACTATCGATCCTCTTTCCTTTATGTACGCTAGGGTTTTTTTTTTTTGGTCATTCTTCTCTCTTGGGGCCTCCGATTTCTCCCCACTGAGCCGAATTCCCCAAGGTGGCTCCCGCGCCTCATCCGGCTGCCTCCTACGAAATTGGCTCGACTAGATGGGCTTGCCCGAGAGGATTTGAGTTTGTGGTGGCCACAAACCATGCCGACTTCTTCGCGACGTCCAGCCTCGGTCAGGTCTGGGGCAAGTTAATTGTCCGCACCTTGGTACGGAGTGGTCCGTAGTGGTCCGTAGTGGTTCGTAGTCCGTACCCGTAGTCCATGACAATCACTAGTCGAGCAGATCAGCGTGTGTTTCGTGCCGTGTCTCATCTCTGTGGCGCTGTGCTGTTGACGTGCGACGTGCGACGTGCGACGTGCGACCTGCGACGTGCGACCTGCAATGCATGCGCTTGGCGTAACACTGATAAGCCCCCCAGGCCGAGATCGTGCGCGAGGCAGATGCAGCCGGAGCGGTAACGACGTCTCGAGCATCAAAGGCAAAGGTTGCATTTTGCGCAATAAAATCTGTTTGCGGGCTTTTCCATGGCGAGCCTGCAGATGGCGTTGGCGTAGCAATGAGCCAGTAGCCAGTAGCCAGTAGCGGAGCAGCGCGGGCAGCGCGGGCATCTGGCTGCTACGACGTTGCCTAGGTAGGTTGTTGGTACGGAGTACACCTACTTGTTTATTGAGTGTAACTACGGCGGGACCCGTTTTCAGGTAATGTTGTTTTGCTTGTTGGACGAATTCGAATTTCTCCACCATCGTCCCGTCCACTCCAATCTCCCTCCCCCACCGTCACCTCCACCGTCACCTCCACCGTCACCTCCACCGTCACCTCCACCGTCACCTCCACCTTCATCTCCACCTCCGCTTCCGCTTCACACTTCCCACTTCCGCCTTTCCACTCCGTACTTTTCACCTTCTCCACGTCTTGAGTAGCTCCATTCACGGAGTACTCCGTACGGTCCCGTCATCTTGTCTGTCAGCCTATCCTGTCCTGCAGGTTCTCATGTCGAGTGCTACCCAACCTTGGGTCGCTACAGCCAAGGACTGGTTTGGTTGACTCTCGATGCGCGCACGAATGATGGCATCGCATCGCATCGCATCGCATCGCATCACATCACAGGAGCGTCTGTTCTACATCTGTGTTACCCACGACCGGAAAGCTTATGCCGGCGGCGCTGTTCTTATCTATCCACCTGTGTCCACGTGCTAACGTTAACGCCTACTGCGCTCTGGTTAACCCTTCCGCAGGCTGACAATGGACATGACTGCAGACATTAGCACGGAGGACTATCATTTGTCTGGTCATCGACAAAGGCGCAGCTTCATCCATACACCGGTCATCGGTCATCGCATACAGACCTACCTACCACTGTGGCTGTGTGGATATGTAGTGGCGCGACTGCTTTGCTCTCTCTCTGACTTATGGACGGTGCATCATTGCATCATTGCATCATTGCATCATGGCCCGCGCCGCCTTTCAATACGCAACCTTTGACGGGTACTCGAACAATTCGCCACAGCTTCCCCGGCCTAGTCAAGGCCGTTCACATAGACAAGACGCTGAGACAAATAAACAGTGCCGACTTGCTGCTTTCGTCCTATTCCCGGAGTTCATGTACGTCGTTTTGTCCTTGCGTACCGGGTCCGTGGGCAAAAGTCGATGCATTCCACGCCGCTTTCTCACTGCTTCCGGCTTGCAGCTCGCCTCACAACATGTAAATGTCTTAACTTTACCTGCCAACCTGCCTGCCTTCCATCTCCCTCACCGGCAAATGCCTCACCGAATAGTTTCCCTAGTGCAACAGATTTACGTCATCCGTCTATCTCATGGCTCCTTTCACCATAGCTGATGGATTGAGCATCAAGCTTTCCGCCCCTCACCCACGCCTGTTTTCTGACAGACTCGAAGCCCCAGCATCGGAGCAATCGAGAAGTCCTTGGCACATCGCGGGAGCGAGCGGAGAAGGAATGGTTCCCTTGTTTCAAGTCGGAATCGGAGGGGAGGCTAATGCAGGCGCTTGGTGTGATTGGCGTTGGACCCGGATTCCCCCGCGTTCCTTGACTCCTTGTACATGCTAACTAACCGGCCATCTGGTTCTTCCAATCACCTTGTCGTCCTATTTGGGTAAAGGCGAGAGTTATAAGTCGATATTCCGTACTGCTTTTATCATTTCTTAACATGCTATCAAGTCAAGTGGGCTGTTGCGATCTAGCATCACCGTCCACGATGACCAGCGGCACTTCATACAACTTGGCCAATACTTCAATGGTGCGAGAGAATTTCCGCCAGTGCGGGGAGTTGCCGCGCGAGTGGAAGTAGGGCTCGACTCCAGCACGGTTCACAGACTCCGTTGGAGTTGGATGATAAAATCTACGCTATTATCGACAACTGAAGGGGAAAAACCCCTCATCTCCAGACTCGTTTACCTGCCACACGCGTCTATACAGCGCGTCTATACTTGCACATTTCGATCTTGCAGTGGACGTCACCAGTCCTGATCCCCTGTCTACTATATTACTTATGGGATGTTGTTCGCCCACCAAGTTCGTCATGTCTCGTCGGAAATGATTGGCGCCGAACATACTTCGCGAATGACCAGCTTTGGGCGTAGCCACTGTAACTACGAGAGTGCACCGCGTCCAGACTACCACCGTCGTACTTCAGAGCATGGAATTGCCCAGAGAACCGCCTGAGCTCGCTTCTTCACCATGACGCCGACTTTCTCAGTGCCGTAGACGGTGAGGACTCCATAAGCTTTACTCCGCACAAAGAAGCGCCGTCTACCTTAGCAATTACAAGCCTTGTCATGGCCTTACTAGATGTATTCTTAGCAACTATATCCACAAGCATCAGTTTCGAGCATGTAATCCGGTCCCGAAGCCAGAGTTATACGCAGTCCCCGGAAAGTTACTCATATCAATGCTTTGATTGTTGTGAGAACTTCAATATAAGATAAGTCTATTCAGTTCATGGGGTGCAGAGTGAGTCTCCAACTACAGTAGTTAGCCATACAGCGAGCGACATCAAGCCCAAGACGCAAGCCAATAAGCTCAGTCATGGCGCGGAAGGCCTGGCAACGATCTATGAAGGATCCGTGAAGATGTTTGTTTTGGCCCAACATGAGATAGTCTCGCTTGTACTGAACTACTCACACCAGCTTTTAAATCCCGCTATCGTCTACGGAACCAGAATTCTGATGCTAGGCAACGGTTTGATGGCATCCAATACTGAAAACAACTGGTTTCGGGGCCGCGCTTGTCAATGCTTAGGAGAATAAAATGGAGGAGATGGTGTGGAGAAGATGGTGTGGTCAGCGACGATGAAGCTAGATCCATCCTACATAGTACTTTGGAGTATCACAACTTTGTTATTCGATTGAGAAACGAGGGACTCGATTCAGGCTTGGTCTTGTTTCTGTCTGTTTGTGTAGTTCGTCAGTATGACACTAGAGCTGGAAAGCGTGAAATGTGTTGAAATGGTTAAATGGTTGGTCTGAGAACCCACAAGGCTTCGGGGAACGCACAAAAACCCCTTCAAGGTCACCTCATCTCATAAGTGATGGAAATAATTGGTGCGTCGTAAGACGAATCCAAGATTTGGTGTCAATAATGGCAAACTCATCGTCAGTCTGGGGCACATTACTAATTGACAAGGAAGCATCTTGTTTTCATTGGCCACTTGCCACCGTCAATCCGCACAACGGCATTAGTGGTTTAGTCAGCAGCGGACCTCGACGCGCCATGCGTACCACACCGAAACTACAACTCTACTTGTGCATTGAACTAAGATGAGCCAGCGAGTGCAGCGTCACGGCGCCTGTCGTCACCTAATCATGGTGTATAAATGGGAAGAGCATCAGCAGGTATGCCGTCGACTGTATGTCCAAGAGGGGAGGTGTATGGAGTATATCATGGATTACATGAAGCGTGAATATCAGTTCACGCCGAGGTGAGTCACCCAATCCCCTTTCATTACACTGTCCAGAGCCGTAGTGCCCGTGAAACTTGGTGCAAATTTGAACATCAAGCCGAGTCAGCTCTCTTGGATTGGAGGTACTAATGCATCCAGCAAACGTGCTTTTCACAATCAATTTCGTCGTTGGAAGTTCCCTCTGAAGCAGCGTTACTTGCACAAAGACCAACCTTTAGTGGACCGTGTCAAGGAACTATGGGAAAAGAATTTAGGACAGCGCGAGATGCTCCGGATTTTGAACGAAGAAGATGGGTATGATATCAAATTTAACGAACTTATGCGACTGCGTGCACGGAAGCGTTTGCTTTTGAAACATCCAAAGGGTGACGCTACTAGTTCCTTGGATTTGGAAAACAGGCCAAATAGGGAGACACAAAGTTCAACAGTTGGACTGTCACAAGGCTTGTCTTCACAGTCTGCCCAGCAGCGTTTTGATCCGGCAGCAGTTCCTGCTAAGGTCTCAAAACGCAGTCAGAGACGAAGAAAGGATGGTGATCAAAGCCATAGCGGTTCAGTCGTACGCTTCCCTTCGGAAACTACTCTCGACGACTCACGCATCATGTTGAACCTCAACGTGGCCAGATATCGCGACTTGAGGTCACAATTCCAACAGATCTGTGAGGCTGAAGGTATCATGAAAAAGACAATTGCTGGTGCCGAAAAATGGGATGCGGCCAAGGAGAAGCTCGTGCGGCAGATGCCAGAACTAAACGGACCAGCCTGGTCAACACAAGAAAAGCTTGAGTCGCGTCAACTGGCACTCGATGTGATCTGCACTAATGTGACTAAAAATATGCGCATCATGGAAGCAAAAATATCAACAACACAGGCGAAGAATCTTTTGGGCCTCAATCCGGATCAGTTCCGAGAGTTAAGGTCAGTTTTCTACCAAGTACTGATTGAAGCTGGATTTATTCGCAAGTCAAATGCTACGCCTCAGCAGTGGGAGAGTTTGAAACGAGCATGGGGGGATAGGTCGGTATACCTGAAGCCGATATTTGGCAACATGAACGAGGAGCAGAGAAGGGCGCTCGAGGTCCTAGCGAAGGGCATTTTGAAGAGGATGCAACGTGTACAGTTTCAGGAAGAGCCAAAAACACAACAGCAGCGGCGGCAACAAGAACAAGAAGGAGGGGGAGGAGCAGAAGAACAAGAAGATGAAGGAGAAGAAGCAGAAGAAGAAGAAAAAGAAGCAGGAGCAGGAGCAGAAGGTTATGGTGATGGTGATGGTGATGATGATCATGATGGGCAAAATGAGGCAGACCAGCCGGTAGACCAGCCGGTGCAATCACAGAGCTTGCCTCCTCGGCGACAAAATCCTGTGAGGATGACCCGTCGCCGACAGCAGCGAACCGATCATGTAGACCTTGGTGACGGCGGGGCAAAATCCAACTTCGATGCCGTGTCAGAAGTATCTCACATATCTCAAATGGATTTCAGCCCTGCCAGCAGCAGTATGGGTGCCCATGTCCTAATGCCACTGCAGTCACAGACGTCAGCCGCGTCGTCAACTCAAGGCGGGCTCCCGCGTCCACCTGGCGTTGTCGAGTCATCGTCAATGGCGGCCGGTCTGTCGTTGGCTTCACGGATGGATTCGTCACTGCTTCTCGATTCCAGCGGCCAGGGAGCGTTTATGGGTCCATCTTATGTCCAGTCTCAATTCACGCCGTCGGCCAGACCAGCACCAGTATATCATCCAGTACAGTCAGTGATATCGGCATGTGCGATATTTATGCGACTGCACCCGACGTCGAGCTTTGTGTCTAGTCAGAATCTCTGGATATCCACACTCGCCTCCAATTCCGTACAAGAACTCCGAGACGCAGCTATTGAAAAGTTCCCTGGGACGGTGTGCGTAAGAATCGAAGGTGTAGTAAAGGATGGTAAAGGCGGGGAGCTTCCATTGCCCATTGAACAGGATGAAGAGCTGAGAACTTATATTGCACACTTGCAGGGAGCAGCACCCACCTTTAGCGTGCAATTGATATGGAAAACCTCGTGAGAGAGAATCTTGCCTTAGTTGACCGAACGCAACGCCTGGAGCGGACCTGCGCTAAAGTTCCCTGTCGTTGACATGGACGAAAAGTTTTGCATTTTAACGGAGCAACAATTATCATTATATTGCCTGGTAATGTAAACAACTCATATTTTAAATAGATTCAAGATCGAACCTTTTCCTGTTTGCGAAAGATGGTTCATGTCTCAGCGTTAATTTCACCAACATTTTCTCAGCTGTGAGATGTGTGTACCTACCGGGCCTACCTGCCGGTAAATAGAGTCTGGCGTTTCAGCGGAATACCCAGGCGGACGTTGGACCCAGGTACTTGATCAACGGGCCAATAGCACAGCGTGGAGGGGCAGTGAGCGTCTCAGTAACCCGTACCAGGTACATCACGTACCTCGAAGGGGTACGTACCTAACTACAGCAGATATGGAGATGGCGGCTGGACGAAAATCCGAGGCACTCAAGCTCCAGCAGCAGATGAAGCTTCGGCTTTGGCTTTAGCTCGTCCGCCACCACTAGGAGGAAACAAGAAAACTAGAAGACTGATTACTACGTCTTTCAGCACTCGATTTGACTTGCAGGCAGACACTGCTGCTTGTCTACAGATATTGGCAGCAGTGCTGTTTCCGCGCATTGCTTCGGCAATCCGCAATGGCACAGTTACGACTGCGGTCGATGCAAAGCTTGCGAGGCTACAGCACAAGCAGCTTTGCAGCTGCACGTAATTCTCGGAGCCATCTCACAAGGCGATATTACGGCACCGAAATCGAACCAGAAAACCCGAAACCACCGCGCCGGGGCACTGAAATGAAGCTGGGGAGGTCTTTCCAAGGCCAGGTCATGGGCAGTATTGGCGCGCGATTACGCCGGGAGAGGGAACAGCGCGAGCAATATGAACGATGGAGAAACATGACAGACCCCTCCAGGAATTGGATGGTGACGTTTTGTGCGTTTACGCTGCCGGTCTGAAAATCCGTGGAAGAACTTGGCTAACGGAAACTGCAGTTTTCCTCTCGAGCGTTAGCATCGCCTATTACCTAGGCACATTTTGGCCTAGCGAACCCGAGCCGTCATCGACGCTACCTCTGTCCAAAGTCAGAGACCCCAAGCACAACACCAAACTCGAAAACATGCAAGCTGCATGGGCCGACTTTGTCAAGATTGTGGGCAAGGAAAACGTTAGCACATTGGAAACGGACATTGAACATCACACTGGATCTAAGTGGTCGACTCATCTCCCAAAGCCAGATGAGAAGCCATTTTGCGTCGTGTACCCAAGTAGCACCGAGGAAGTCTCAGAAATCATGAAAATCTGTCACCGGCGACGCATACCCGTTGTTGGCTACAGTGGCGGCACCAGCTTGGAAGGACATTACACCCAGACACGGAAGGGCATCTCAATTAACTTTGGTAGAATGAACAAAGTTCTCGCACTGCACAAGGACGACCTGGATGTCGTTGTTCAGCCTGCTGTTGGCTGGGAAGCGTTGAACGATGACCTTGCCAGGGAGAATCTTTTCTTTCCTCCTGATCCTGGACCAGGAGCCATGATTGGCGGTATGGTTGCCACTGGATGCAGTGGCACGAATGCCTACCGATACGGCACAATGCGTGAGTGGGTTTTAAGTCTGACTGTTGTCATGGCCGACGGAACAATCATCAAGACCCGACAACGGCCGCGAAAAAGCTGTGCTGGGTACGACCTCACAAAGCTTTTCATCGGATCCGAGGGCACTCTCGGTCTAGTGACTGAAGCTACGCTCAAATTAACGGTCAAACCAATGTCAACCAGCGTTGCTGTGTGCACGTTCCCCTCTATACACCATGCTGCCACCTGTGTCAGCAAAGTTGTCGGTCAGGGCGTGCCCATTGCTGCTGTTGAGATTCTGGACGACAACCAGATGAAATTCATCAATGCTGCTGGCATGACCTCGCGTTCCTGGCAAGTGGCACCGACACTGTTCTTCAAATTTTCTGGCACCGCCACAGGAGTCAAGGAGCAAATTTCTCAGGTTCAGGGACTGGCAAGACAAGCTGGAAGCAAAAGCTTCGAATTTGCCAAGAACCAAGACGAGCAAGATGAGTTGTGGAGTGCCCGCAAGGAAGCCCTCTGGAGCACTATGCAAATGATGAATGAGGGAGACCGAGTGTGGACGGGAGACGTAGCCGTGCCCATGAGCCGCCTACCTCAACTAATCGAAGAAACTAAGGAAGATATGCGCAAGAGCGGTTTGACAGCGTCAATCGTGGGGCATGTCGGCGACGGCAACTTTCACAGTGAGCATTAACCAAGGGTGAGATACACGTAGCGAATTTTATGCTGTGCTGACTTTCAATTAGCTATATTGACCTACAGCGCGGCTCAGCGCAAAAAGGCCGAAGGAGTTGTTCACAGGATGGTCAAGCGAGCGATTGAGATGGAGGGCACCGTAACCGTGAGTCACAACCTGGACCAGCGATGGCTATGGAGACGGGGACCAAAAATTTTTAACGGGTCTGCAGGGCGAACATGGTGTTGGACTGGTTAAGAGAGACTATCTTCCTTACGAACTAGGGGAGTCGACGGTCGATGCAATGCGACAGGTATGTTTTTGTGCTCTGCGTGTGCAGTATTATGCTATGCCGTGCCCTGGCTGATACATCTGGTTCGCAGATTAAGAAGGCATTCGACCCTCTTTGTCTGCTGAACTGCGACAAGGTTATCCGCATGCAGCGGCCCAAGAAGGGAGAGGTTGAGGCGTTGTGAGATGTTGTCGAAATAAGGGGTTAACATCTGTACACTACGTATGGCGGCTACGTGCGGCTACGTGCGGCTACGTGCGGCTTTATTATGTGCTATATATATTCATACTAACTATATACCATTTGTGTGCGAATTTGCATAGAATGGTCATGGTCATGACTTGCTGTGGCTGATGAGGTAAACACTCATATAGTACTGATGACGGATTTGGATATGAATGATTGATTCCGCTCGCCCTAGGTCCATACCTCCCGGGGTTCTTCCCTCGGGGGTCCTTCCCTCTGGCCTCTGGATGGGATGTCCCTCCCTGGGTTTCCTTCCTTCCCTCCAAGGTTTCTAGCGCCTCAAATGTTGCCCCGCGCGTCTTGCCCAGCTGCCCCTCCATGGCTCCCGTTCCGCGGCACATGGCCACAAGGTCCTCCGCACTGCAAACGTCATCCTGCCCCCCGCATCAAAGTCCTTCGCGCTGCTGGTCTAGAATTCGCAGCGCATCATCATGTCGCTGTTCACAGCCCAGCTCTATCCAGGTCGAGCTCTGGGATTCCTCAGTACGACCTTCCAAATGCTTTTAATTATTAAAGCCAAACGCAGCTAACCAGCTCATGCAGTTCTCGGCGCGTCCCTTCACGACGTCGTCACCCGCCTCAAAGCCGAACCTCACCGTTTTCCCAAGCTACAAGTTATTTATTCGCCAGACCAGCCAGTCACTGAGCCGGTATGCATCGTACTCCCACAGAACGGCATCCGCCTGCGCTTCGACGGGCCAGAGCAACGACTGCGACTGATCGAAGTCGTCAACTTTACCAAAAACCACATCACATTCAAAGATAGGGATCTCTTGAAACCAGTGGCAAATGGCAATTCGGCACCCGGCTTGTCTATCCAAGGGGAGTCCTCACTCGGACCAACCTTTCGACACATCTACCACCGATTGCTGGGCCCTACGTATGGCGGCGAATTTATCCCCCCCGCGAGCGGTAATCAGGAAGAAGGCACCTACGTCTTGTCGTACCCGGGTGTTGCGTTCAACTTTTCTTTGGCGAAATCTATCTACTCACCCGACAAGGATGTCGTAACCCTGTTGTCATCTGCATCGAGTGCGAACCAGATTGCCACTTCAATGGCTGTCTTCAGCGGGACATCATGGGCAGTAGCGCGACAGACGCTCTGGACAGAGACACTTCCCAGCGTCAAGCAAACATCGGTGCTGCCGCGCACAAAAGATGTGTATCCTGACGAGGTCTCGCTTGTTCATATCCACGGCGGAGGAAAGCTGGACTTGTTTCGCAAGTGGACCAACAATGCATTTCGGATCCAGCTTGGGGAGACGACGCCCCAGGACCTCATCATGGAGCTGGGCCCGCCCAATGCCATTTACCGCAAAAATGATCAGAAAATGGTAATCCACAAAATGCGCACCGCGAGCAATACGCACAGTCGTCCCAGTGCAGGTGACCTTCACCGGCCCGATGACCTTACTGATACGGATCAGTCATCCATGAATACAGGGTCAGATGATTCGGAAAACGACGAGGCTATCGACGATCAAGCTGATGCTATGAATACATGCGGGGAATGCTTCTACAATTACTTCTACCTTGGATTCGATATCCTCCTTTCAACACCCACACAGCCCTCAGAAATACCTCCGGGCGGTAATGGTACAATTCACTCGCCTGATGAAGCAGAGAAGCCCATCAAATCCCATCATTCGGATCGGTTAGTGGCAACCAAGCTGGTCCTACACGGAAACGTCCCTGGTTCGTATGAGTTTAACCGCCATCGCCGCTGCCGCTGGGAAGTGGCTTATCTGAGCGATCACAGTTCTGAACCAGTCTCATCGGAGACGCCGTTCCGGGACATTGAGCAGCGCATGAACAAGAAGTGGGAACTGGCGTACTCCACGGGCCAGAAACCTCGACGCCAACGGGGCATGGTGCTGAATCGTGGATGGGGCGATAGCCCCGGGAGTAGTTGTGAGTTTCTCGGCGGATGGGAGGAGAGCGGTGTCAGGAGGGCTGAGGCGAGCGGAGATTCGACTACGACGCTATTCGGATTCCCCGGGTTGGTATTCGAGGTGCTAAGGAACGATTATGTAAATACCGTGACCGTATTTTGAATTTTCCCAAGGGGAAGGGTGGGGGATGGATAGGGTTATTGAGATAAGTTAACAATCCTTGTATTACGTGATTACTGTTCCTTTTACAAATTCTTCATGACGTGTCCACAAGGCACTTTGGGGGGGGGGAGTTGTGTTTCGTTGTGTTTTTTTGTAGATTTTTGTATAAAGCCAAAAACCGGCTGCAATGTGCAGACCTATTAACGTTAGTATTCCTACTTGCATATTCCTTGGGAAACGGTGGCGCGGTAGTTTTAAATATCGGCAGCCGGAAAACAATTGATTTGCTTTACTCTATTAATTTATATGCGATATGTTATGATCTACGGCGGAGATTTGAAATGCCAAGGCCCATGCAAAATGCCAATTTTAGATTCCCCATGGATGCAACTATATACAGAACGCCAAGCCCGCTAGTCTGATAACCAAAAGGAGTTGAAGATGAGTAGACTTGGCCCCCTTTCAAAGAATAGCTCGAGTTTATTACTCGTGTGTCGACTGATCGGCAGGGCTATTTTCAGGCGCTGTTTCTTCTTTTCTATGCTTCAAGGACTGCAACCCCGTCTTGTGCTCAGTATGGTCCTTGCTCAACTTCTTCTGAACAACGGCGAAGCTGATGCAGAAGGCGATGAACGCACTGCAGGTGAAGAGGATGTACATTTTCTGCAGGGCGTTCCAGTACGCGGGCTTGACGACAGCTGCGTCGTTGCCCTGCAGGTCGGCGACGGTGTGGACGCTCGCGGCGGCCTGCGAACCGGTGAACATGCTGGCGACCTTGGGGCCGAGCTGGCTCTCCAGGTAGCCTGACTGGGATTGCATGCGGTTGTTGAAGATGACGCCGCCGACGACGACGGAGACGGAGGTGCCAAGTTGGCGGAGGAAGCCGAAACTGGCGGTTGCGGCGCCGATGTCCCGAGGCTCGATGTTGGTCTGGAGGGCGATAAGGGGGGACTGGAAGTTGGGGCCGACGCCAATGCCGGCTATGATCTGGAAGATGATGATCTTGGCCCAGTCCCGATCATCGCCGAGGTCGATGTAGAGACCGAAGCCGAGAGTCATGATGGCAAGACCGAACATGATGGGGAGCTTGTAGTTGCCCGTGCGCTTGATCAGCAAGCCGATGAGGGCAGCGGTGATGGAGAGGGAGAGGGCAAAGGGGAGGATATAGACGCCCGAGAGGAGAGGGGTGGCGCCCAGGACGGCCTGAAAGTACAAGGGAAGCCAGTAGCTGCCGCCCATGAAAGTGAAGGCGTGGACGAAGGCGAGCGCGAAGGCGGCGATGCTGGTCTTGTGGCGGAACAGCGAGACGGGCATGATGGGGTACCTGGCCACGAAGCCCTCGTAGACAGCGAACAGGCCGACGGTGGCCAGGCCAAAGATGATGAGGCAGATGACGATGGCGGAATCCCAGGGGTGCTGGACGCCGCCGAACTCGAGGCCAAAGAGGAACATGAGGGTGCCGCCGATGATGAGCAGGCTGCCGGCCCAGTCGATGGCCAAGAGGCCCTGCTTCACGGGCGTGCGCGGGTTGTGCAGCTTCAGCACGAAGACGAGGATGACGAGCCCGACGGCCGACAGCGGGAGATTGATGTAGAAGCACCATCGCCACGAGACCTTGGTGGTGAAGAGGCCGCCCAGGACGGGCCCGACGGCCGAGGCGACGGCCCACACGCAGCCCAGAATGCCAAAGTACATGCCTCGCTTGCGCATGGAGAACAGGTCGGAGACGCAAATGTTGGGCAGCACGATGGTGCCTCCGCCGCCGACGCCCTGGATGGCGCGCGCGGCAATCAGCATGCCCATGCTGTTGCTGATGGCGCACAGGAGCGATCCGATCCAGAAGATGGCCACGGCGCCGATGAGCACGGGTTTGCGCCCAAAGATGTCGGAGATCTTGCCCCAGGCCGGGACGAAGGTGGCGTTGCCGAGCAGATAGGCTGAGCCGATCCAGATGTAGCCCGTGCTGGACTGGAAGTGGCTCGAGATGGTGGGAATGGCCGTCGTGACGATGGTCATGTCCAGCGCTGCGAGGAACAGGGCCAGACAGAGCGCCAGGACGACGAGGAATGTCTCGAGCTGTGTTCGTCCGGCCTCTGCTTCGTGCTCGGCAGCGGCAGCGGCGTTGGGAGCAGCAGCTTCGACATCGTGGGCCGTTGGCAACGGCGCTTGCTGCTGTTGCTGTGGTGTCGGTGCATTCTTCTCATCTTGCTGCTTGACAGAACTGTCCTCCCTTTCTATGCCGACGGTTCGTTCTGAAGAGCTTGTGCGAGGATTGGATGCGGCGGGATTAGAAGCCATACTTTTCGTCTTTGCTCCGTTGATCAGCTGGTTCTTTTGCCTTCCCTTTTTTTTTTTTTTTTGCCCTCTCTCTCTCCCCCCCTCTTTCTTTGTTCTTTGACTCGTTTGACTTCCGGCGCCGGTCTTTATCTTGCGCACACCGCTTGTGAGTGGTTCGACTTGACGCAGGTGGAGTCTCAACGTTACCAAGAACAGCTATGTCGCGGTTTGGGAGCAAGGTTTGGTGAAGAAGGGAGCAAAGTGAGTTTAAGAACGACGAGCGTGAACTCGAACGGCGGTGGCCGATTCTAACCCAACGGTCCATGACACCTTGATTGTGGGGGTGTGTCTGTGCTAGCGGCAAGTTTTTTTTTTTTTTCCTCTTCTGTCGCTTGCTAACGGTTGTCAACGGGCAACATCATTGAATTCAGAAAAGGAAGAACGGGAGAACTCTGCCTCAAGTCTGTTTCTGGGGACGCGAACTACAACTCTTTATATAATAACAAGACCTAAGCTAGACAGGCTCTAACCTCCCTGGTCTTGTATTTTTACACCTATGTAATTATATCTAGAGTTTTATCCTCGTTCTCTTTTCTTCTCCAGATTGGAGTGGTGGCGTAAAGGACGCTGAATTGGTGGATCCATCTACGTCCAATCAAAGGCACAGCTGAGGCTGCCAAGCGACGGTGATCCATTTCGGGTAACGCCTTTTAGGGACGGGACAAAATCTCCTTGGTGCCGGGCTTGGCTCTAATAAACCTGGGTGCGTAAACGCGCAGCAACTAAGTCAGGAGGGCGGGGTATGGAACGAAAGTTCAGGAGACGGAACGCCCAATTAGGTAAAGCGCGGGGGCGTGGAGAGTGAACCTAGTAGTCATTCAACGAAGCTAATTGGCTTGAATCTACTCTATATTCCCGGTGTTGGCCGCACCCCCCTACTATAACGCTTGTATTTGATTCGCCTGGAAGCTCACTAAGCTGCTAATTGTGGCATATAATGACTAAACTCGGCTAGTGTGGCCTCTCCTGTTCCCGCTTGACAAATGATATGTGGCGATAGTGGATTTTGTACCTTCTACACCAATCACAGGTCTTCTGTAACACGCAAGGCCCCCTTTGACTATACCCAATTGGGGGTGCTCCATTGCCTGAATTTTCGTTCCGTACCCCGCCCTCCTGACTTAAACCCAAAACGGAAAAGAAATCTCTTCATTCATTCTTTCTTTGGACCTAAGTATCCTACGCGAAGTCAAGGAGGTACCTCTGAAGAGGTACCAGCTTCCGATTTAGGTTTAGTTGCTGCTGCACAAAAATTCCGTTACTGCCAACCCTTGTTTCCACAAGTTGATCCTCAGGTTCCCACGTAACTTATACGCCATTAGATTAAAAAGTGCCTTTAGGCTCCGCCGGTCTTGATTAGTCCAACTAGGGTCGTCTCTCCGCAGATTGGTACTTCAGCAGATTGTCATGCCAGGATATTCGAGCCCGGTGATTTGCGCAAACTTCAATCCTCTTCGAGAAGCAATGAGACGCGGCTGTGCAACAAAATAGGAGGTAATATTGTGGGTACGTTGCTTTTTTTTTTTTTCTTTCTTTTTTTTTTTTTCGTGCATTAGCTCGATCACACTTGATAGACCCCTGCCAAAATAGTAAGAAAGGAAAAGAAAGTCTTAGACATAACGACACCCCGGGACGCGAGCGCCAGCTGACAAGCACCTTGATAATTCAACGAGCACACGGGGTACGAAATCTGGAACAGAATATGAGTCGACTTGCGCACATCACGCCCGCACTGCGATTGTACAGCATGTCTATTTCATGTCAGTTTTGCGCCTTATTTGAAAAGGGCAATGCTGACGGGAATCCACAAGTGTAAGTATGTACTTTGTGTCGTGTCGTGGGTGGCGAGCACCACAAGCCACGCAGTGACTTCAGTGACTTCGCTGCTGTGCTTCACGCATGTTGTCCGAATGCGATTTGAAACCTGCATGTGCATTTTGATTGTTCATATCCGCGGGGCCTGTTTTAGAAGGCAGGAACAACTAGCTGCTTGGTGCCTGGTGCCTGGTGCCTGGTGCCTGGTGCCTTCCCTTTGCAATAACCACGAGCGACTGCCAGCTGCACGTATGTCATCGATACAAACGAGACTGTGGTAATTATGGAGTTGCTGATGGATGACCACCACGCCGCTTGATATTTTATGGATGATTTCACAGCAATGTGTTGCGAAAATTCAAGTTGAGCTGAAGCGCCAAACCAAGTTGGCGGTGGCGGCGTTGCCATAGCAACATCGTCTCGGGCAAGGGCATCTTAGCGGCTCTATTTACTTTCATGCTCTTTCTGGCTCGTCTGCACGTCTGCATGGGCACCCTTCCCCACAGCAAGGATTGTTCAAGAACGGCATCTGCGCAAACGCATGCTTTTGCAAAGTTGTAATCCTTGATGTCGATATATACTTAAATCTATCATTGTCTGTGTGATAACGCATATTTCCGTCACCACTCGCACGGTCGACCATAGCCAGAATGGCTTCTCGACGAACAACGCGCTCGGATCGAGAGTTTGGTCGATCAGCAATAAGCGCCAGCGTACGTTCAACCGTTGGCAGTCGGCTTGCTACCTCAAGACAGCCCTCTGTTCGATCATCGTCAACGAGACAGCACTCAACCACAAGCGCGGCCCGAGGAATCCCGGATCGCGTCGGCGCGACGTCTCCAGCCAATTCAATATCAACAGCTGCGACGGGCACAAAGCGCAAGGAACGTGATTATGAATCTGAAGTTGGTGGTAGTGTCAGCGGGAGTGGCGAGGAGACAAACATCAATGTTGTCGTGAGATGTCGCGGACGAAGTGAGCGCGAAATCAAAGAAAACAGCGCCGTCGTCGTGCAAGCGGATGGTGTAAAGGGCAAAGCTGTTAGTCTGATGCTTGGCCCGAACGCTCTGAGCAACAAGTCCTATGCTTTTGATCGCGTGTATTCGCAAGCAGCCGATCAAAACATGATATTCGATGACACAGTCAAGCCAATACTAGACGAGGTTTGTCATGCCACTCGCGCGCGTTCATGACGTCCTCTGACTTATCCACAGATGCTCGCCGGGTACAACTGCACCATCTTCGCTTATGGCCAGACCGGCACGGGAAAAACATACACTATGTCTGGAGACATGAACGAAACCTTGGGCATGTTATCAGGAGAAGCTGGTATAATCCCTCGTGTGCTTCACCAACTGTTTAGCAAGCTTGAAATAGACGACCGAGAACACTGTGTGAAATGTTCTTTCATCGAATTGTATAACGAAGAGCTACGCGATCTTCTCTCGATTGACGAGAGCGCCAAACTCAAGATTTACGACGACGTGTCGAGAAAAGGACATGCCGCCACGATGGTGCAAGGTATGGAAGAGAAACACATAAGGGACGCTTCTGAAGGAATCAAGGTGCTACAAGATGGCAGCTTGAAACGACAGGTAGCGGCAACTAAGTGCAACGATCTTAGCTCCAGAAGCCATACGGTCTTTACTATCACTGCCTTTGTGAAGAAGACAGATGATCAGGGCGTCGACGATTTTGTCAGTGCCGGAAAACTTAACTTGGTGGATTTGGCGGGGAGTGAAAACATTCAACGATCGGGGGCCGAAAACAAGCGGGCTACTGAAGCTGGCCTCATCAACAAGTCGCTTCTTACGCTCGGACGTGTTATCAACGCGCTGGTGGATCGCAACTCCCATATTCCATACAGAGAATCGAAGTTGACGCGTTTGCTCCAAGACTCTCTGGGCGGCCGCACAAAGACCTGCATTATTGCCACCATTTCACCGGCAAAGGCTAATCTTGAAGAAACGATTTCGACCCTCGACTACGCCTTCCGCGCCAAGAACATCAAAAATAAACCTCAATTGAACCCGATGCTCAACAAGAGGATGTTACTTAGTGACTTTGCCAACGAGATTGAGAAACTCAAAAGCGAACTCATCTCTACAAGACAGCGCAATGGCGTGTATCTCTCCAATGATGCATATGAAGAGTTGACAGCGCAGAGCGAGACTCGTCGTATCGTGATGGAGGAACAGACCGCCAAGATTGAGACACTGGAAACAAATTTGCGAAACAAGGTTCACGAGCTGTTTGCCATGAACTCTTCATTTACAGGATTGAAGAAGGACCACGAGAAGACCAAAGCTCAGCTTGACGATACCAAGGGCGTTCTTGACCAGACGGAGATCGTCCTCTCGGCAACTCGCAAAACCCTTGCCGAAGAAACACAATTAAGAAAAGCACATGAGCAAACAGAAGAAAAGCTGACAGAAATCGGGGGCCAGCTCATCGACAAGCTCCATACGACGGTGCATCATGTAACCGGTCTCCGCGCAAAGAATAAGAGGAAGTCAGACTTGCAATCACTGAATCGAGCGACTTGGGGGACGTCTCAAGCGCAAGTTGGAGATGTCACATCTATGGTCGAGAGGCGAGTCCTGGAGTTCCAAAAAGAACAGCAAGGGCATATTGCGAGTGTCTCGCAACGAATGGGGTCTTTTGTGGAAGAGGAGTTACAAAAGCTTGTGTCAACGCAAGTTTTCCTGGACGAGCACTTGAATTTATTTGCCGAGTCTAGAAAGCAGCTGCTGGAACAGAAGCAAAGGTCCAAGGACGATATGGATGGCGTGCTCGATGAGATCAAGGTTATTCGTGATACAGTCAAGGAAAAAGTTGGAGAGAGGCTGCAAGTCATGTCACAGGCCACTGAAAAAATATCAGGGGATATCCTACAGGAAATGACCAATTTTCACACTCAAGTAAGTTGCTTAATCTCGAGAGAGATGGAGAGAGAGAGAGACACGCTAATGGCTTTCAGTTGCACAACTCGTACAGCACTCTCGGTAAGGACTTCAAGTCCGTATTCGAGGATCTTGTGAAACACATAACAGCACAGCGCAGCGAAGCTGATTGTCTGCGCCGACAATTGCAGAGCGCCGTCAACACCATAACTCTGCAGAATAAGAGCCTCTCGACACGTGTCCAGGAAGCGTTGGAGGAAGAGCGACGTCAGTCCGCTGAGGACAGACAGAAGCTTATGACACAGATGTCTGCTCTCTTCAACTCACAGGCCGAGGCGCAAGAGGCGCGACTTACTGACCGAGTAGCTCTTATCCAGAGAAGCGTCGGCGAATCTAATACGTCCATGGAGGCCGCCATGACACAATATGCCCGAGGAATGGAGAGTTGGGATAGTAAAGAGAATCAACTCATGGAAGAGGTGAAGAAATCGCGCGAACAATTGAAGAATAAGCTGAAGGTCGACTGGACTACGGCAAGCGATCAGAGCACAGCTATACAAAACGTGGCCAAGTCAATCCACGCCGAGACGGCTCGTGTTGCGGAGGAGCAGACAGTTGACTTGGATACGCAAATGGAAGCTTTGGACGATTTTGTTGAGCGGGCTAAGACGGAAAATGCCAGCCACATGGAGTCTCACAACCAGTCTCTTCAGGCATTATCCAATGCAGTGGAACAGTCGTTTGGTAATATCTCGGCCCACTTCAAAACGTCGCTTGAACGAGTTAAGAACCTCGGAGAAGGCATGGAGCTAGACACAAACGATCTACGTGATGGGCTAGAACCGCTTGAGACACAGCTCTGCCAGCCGTTGGCCAATTTGCGCGAGGAGATTGCAGCGACATCATTGCAGGAATACCAACCCACAGGCGAGACTCCCCAGAAGGCAACATACAGCTACCCGACCAAGCTGCCTCGCACGCAAGCCCACGATCTCATCGTTGCTAAGATGGACGACGAGATCACATCAATGTCGGGTGAGGACTTTCATGATTCGTCCATGGTATTTCCTGATATCGGACATAAAAGCTCACCCATCACGACAAGACAGTCAAACGCCAGCACCAGTCTACGCGAGGTGAACCCCAATGTGACCACCAACTTGACGACAGGCGCGTTGGGCTTTGACCCACGGGCCAGCACCGTGTCCATGCCGCCCGAGTACACGATGCCTAGTTTTAAGAAGCCGACATCCCGGCTAGCAAGGGGCATCACGAAACAGCCTGTTGTGATGGAAGGGAGAGAAAATATTCTGCCAACTACATTTGAGCAGAGCTTATCTAGGAGAAAGAGCCCACGACTGAATTGAAGACACTGCACATTTGCGGGAATGATTGATAGCATTACATGGTTTAAGACTATGGTCTGGTGTTCTGGAGTTGATGATTGGATAAATCCATTTGTCTAACCTTCGAATTCATGGCGTGGTAGGATCATTATGTTGCAGGGCTATTAGCAGGTAGATGATACCCTTTGACTTTTATCGGCATGGAAGACAGTATAGATGAAGAATGGCATTTTTTTTCTTTTTTCTTTTTCTTTCCAATTCGCTTCAACTAGGATGAAGAAGATGATTGTCAAAGAACGAATGAAATCGTACAAGCGGCTTCGTGTCGACTAAGAAAAATCTACTCGCTATCTCGATCTTCTGCTGGCCCTCGCCCATAGAACCTCTTCCTCTTTCTCGCCAGAACATCCTCCCCTCTCCACCCCCTCCCCGGATGAATCGTCTTCAGGAAGCCATCTACGTGTACCGCCCCAGCGACCTCATCCTCCGACTCGTCTTCCTCCTCAGCATGGCCAGGATGCACAAGATGCATGTGCCTCTTGAGATTCGCCCGCCTGGCAAATCCGTTCGCCGCCCTATCACACGATCGAACAGGGCAAAAGGACAATCCGGCCGACGACCGAGAGCGCGATCGAGACCGGGAAGCAGAGTGGGCGGGGGAGCGCGTGCGGCCGCGCGACGGCGCGGGCGACGAGGAGCAGCCGGAGCGAGAGCGCGCGAGCGATGCCCGTCGCGAGGCGATGCGTCTTTGCCGGAGGACTGCCTCGGCGGCGTCCGGGTGGGAATCGCTCGAGGCGGAGCCCGTGGAGGGGGAGACGCGGATCCTCTCGGGGCGGTACTCGATGGTCGAGAAGCCTAGGCGCGAGGCGGGCTGCTCGTCTAGGGTGCGGAAGCGCATTCCCTGGTTGAACAGGTTGGCGCACCGCTGGGTGCTCCGCGCGATGACCTGCGGCGAGAAGCCTGCTAGGCTTGCTGCGCCGAGGACGTCGCTCCAGTCGCGGAGACCCCATCTTCGAAGTTTTCTTTCCATGTTGGCGTGGGAGGACGTGTGTTGCGCCTGCTGCGCTTGCTGCGCTTGCTGGCGCTGCTGCATGCGCTTATCGCCCTTGTGGAGCCATGCTTCAAAGGCGGCCTCTCTGTCCTTTTCTGTAAAGGGGAGGCGTCTGTGGGAGCGGCGGGCGATGCGGCATTGCGCGTCTTCCTCTGTCTCGCCGTCTAGGGGCGCATGGATCTTGCGGGGACGGCCGCGTCTCTGTTGGGAGGGCGTGGACGAGGGCGTGGACGAGGAGGGCTGGGGCTGCTTCGGCCTGCCTCTTTTGCGCGGGGTGCCTGGGTCGGAGTCGTTGTCGGTCGACGAGTCTGAGTCGGAGAGGTAGCTTAGGCCTGCGACGCGGGCGTTGTGCAGGATCGTGAGGGCGCGGTCCAGCTTGGTGAGGATGTGGCGGACGGAAGGGCGGAGGAGTCGGTACGACAGCTGGTCGTCTGTCGATATGGTCGGCTCGTAGTCGCTGGGCTGTGAAGCCACGTCGGATCCAGAGGTGCTCTCGTCTTCGTCTCGGGCGTGCTTGACGTCGTCGGAGGCAAGGGAGAGGTTGCTCTCGTCACCGGGAAGCGAGTGCAGCGGCGGAGATGACGGGAGCGAAGCCTCGTCTTCCGACTCGCGCTTGATTCCCACGGGACTAGAAGGCGTCTCGACCGACGGCACGGGACGCAGCCCCTTCTGTTGCCGTCGGCGATATCGCTCCCTGGCCAGCCGCAGGATCGTCGCGCCCAGCTCGTCTTGCAGCTCGGTGCTAGGCAGCTTGTCCTCCTGCCTGCGCAGCGTGAAGGCCTCGCACCCGTCGCTCTCGTCTTTGAAAAGTCCCTCCTGCGGCACCTGCTTCTCGCCCAGCGGCCAGGCGGTCCATACCTTGGGCGGCGCCCAGATGGCCTCTTGCCCGTCGTCCTGGGGAGCACGTCAGCGCTTCGTGGTCATTGTTGCCTACAGCTGGTCGCGGGGAGTAGCAACAAAAAGCACGCAAGCAGCCTACCATTTTCACCGTGAGCCCCTGCGCGGTGCGCGCATCCATGTCATGCCGCTTCAGCGCAAAGGCATCGTACAGATGGACCGCCAGGTCCTGGTCCACGACCTTCTGCATGGAGCGCCAGAGCATGCGCTCTTCCCCCGTCAAGTCCCGCCATGTTGATTTCGATCCGGTCCATCTGTTCGGTCTGTTCTCGTGCAGGTCCTCCGAAACAACGGACGCTATTTCGTCACTGTCGAGGTCCTCCCATCGTGAAGCGGGTGAGCTGGAGTCCATCTTGTGGCTTGGACGGCAAGGACGCAGACGAGTTGGGTCGGCCTTTCATAGTAATGGGATTTTTTTTGCGCTTTTTGGGCGTGCTAGATGTGTTGTTTTTGAAAGTAATCTCCCAGTTTTTGCTTTGTTGGATCGTGGGTGCAGGATGCTCTTCTTGATGAAAAGCAGCGCTCATTTCACTTGTCGATGAAAAGTTGTGGTTAAACATGCGTTCCACTTTTTTTTTTTTTTTTCCCCTCTTGATCTAAGGACGACTTTCAGCCAAAGATTGGTCATCGAGCAAAACTTGTGATGAACGCCTCGAAAGAATATAGAGCCATATGTACCGAGTTTAATTAAATTTGGCATTTTCCTTTACGCCTTCCCTTTTGCCTTTTGCTTTTGCTTTTCCTTTTCCAACTTTCTCCTCTTAGCCCTCAACTTTTGGTCCTCGGCATTCTTCTTGTTGTTTGTGTACATCATCTGCTCGTAGAGCTTTCTCTTCTTCTTGCTCAGCATACCCTTGGCTCGCTCCAGTTCTTCAGCCTCTTCCTTGGCCTTCTTGCGCAGGGCTTTTCTTGCCTGCTCCTTGGCCTTGGCCTGTTTGTTAGTACCGTTGCTCTTGACGGGGGCTCCTGTCAACTCAGCTTCGAGTTCTTGTTGGCGCAGAGCATTTTCGTCCATTGATTCGTCCTCTTCGGTATCAGCCTCAGCGCCCATAACATCATCTTCGTCTTCCCCATCCCCCTCTTTCGCATCTTCTGCCACAGTCATGCCCTCAACGGTCTCATCGGCCTCCTCGTCGGATTCCAAAGCTTCCTCTACGGGCTCTTGTTCCTCCAAAGGCACTGTAGGATCATATGCGCCCTGTACGTTCCGTACAAACGGACTCAAATGTGGTGGAAGTGATGCGCCTGGAGCATAGAGATGAGGCTCCTTGAGCTCCACCTCGTTGACACAGTCCCATACCCACTGAGGCTGAACATATATGCGTCCTGGTACTCTGCGGTTGGGAGCGAGCTTTTGTGACGTCTGATTGTCCTCTGCCTCGCCATCGTTTTCTTCTTCTGCAACAGCCTGAACAGGAGGCCTGTCGACAATTTGATGTGTGATGTTAGGATCGAGTTCATTTGTCGTGAAAGCTCCGTCGCCAAGGACGGGATCCCAGCCAACGCGCTTGCATCCAAATGCCTTCAACAGGAACTCGAGAGGCTGGCGAGGCGTTTCACGAGACAGGTAGAAGGTGAAGTTTGAGAACAATTTAGCGTGGTCGTTGGAGCTGGCCTCTGGCTGGAGGAGGACGTCACCACCGGGAGCCACCGGCTCGAATTTGTCAATGGCCTCAGAATTGTTTTGCTCTGCTTCCTCGACAACATCTCTCTCGTCATCATCGGTGGCGGCGTCTTCATTGCCGGTTTGTATGGTTTTGAGAACCTTGCTGACGGCAGCTTGAGTGGTAGGATCGACTTGGTGAGAAGCAGTCTCAATCTTTTTGGGTACCTCGGAGCCAACCAAGGTTTTCCCTTCCAGAGTGAAAGCACCAAGTTCAGCGGCGTTCTGATCCTTGACGGCGTCAAACTTGGGAGGGTACTTGAGACCGACGCTCGTGTACAATCGGAAGTTGACGAAGCCGAGAAGGGTCATGTAAAACTCGACAAAGGTACCCATGATTCGAAAATCAACATCGCCGACAATTCTCTGGTTAAACTTGTACGGCACGAGCCAAAGGACGTCCTCGCCTTGAATATTGGCTTGATAGTAGATGCCCTTGATGGACAGAAAAGATTTGGTAAGGTTTTTCGAGACGATGAGGTAGTGCTGGAACTCAAGGCAGAGTCTTTCGCACCGAGCAATCATCTTGGCAGGGACACTGGAAGTGGAGGGCAGGTTCGCAAAGAGGAACAGCATAGACAAACAATCGTCCAAATCTCTCAAGGCGTCGACAAATGTGGGATAGCGCTCGCGAACGACATGGTCAAGCGTGTATCGAGGTTTACCGGTCTTGTCGGGTCGCGATGCGTTACCCTCCAGCCTCTTGGCATCGCCCACGTCTCCACGACCCAGCGCCTTGGAGATCTTCTTCTCCAGAACCTTGCGGGAGCGGAACTTTTGCAGGAGCGGCTCATGGAGGAGGTATTGGATGTCTTTGGCGTAGTAGAATGTCGTTGAAGCAGTGGACGACTTAGAAACCTTCTTCCTGCTCCGGGGCTCTCGAGGATAGATTCCCTTCCAGATACAGAGCTGGCGGAAATCAGGCAAGCTGACTTGCAGCTTTCGAATGGCTTGATTACGGGTAACGTAATTCTTGGCCGCACCGGCCTGGCCCTTCTTCTTTATCCGGGGCATCGTATCGTGTCAATTTCGATGCCTGGTTAACTATGCGTGGGCGTTCGCTGTTGCTGAGGTCGCGGGGCGCTGGCGACTTTACTGCCTTGAACCTTTTTTTTTTTTTTTTTTTTTTTTTCTGCTTTTCTCTTGTACGGCGTAGTACACTGGATATTTTACTGCCTGGTGCCACCGCCTAGTTTTTCAACCACCACGATGGGTTTAGCGCCATATCCACTTATCTTCACCGCCTGGGAGACAACTCGAGGCTTACCACACATGTACCTATGTACTCGCCTTTCTTCTCCTATAGAGTTGATTGCATTTTTTCTTCAACTTCAAAGAAGCGTTGCTCAAGACAAGACACGTGTAAATTGATTGGATTTTATGGTAGTTGAGAATCTCACCGAGTTGATCAATGCAGCCCCCTTCCAGTACGTCGAAGCAGCCAGCCCCAGAAACTGCATTCGTCCGTATTTACAATCTAAAAGTTGACCATGTTCAAACATGCCAAGGTCAATCAATCCCAGCGTGATTATGTCCCATCAGCTGTTTTTCAATTGCAATCACAGTGTCCTTACACAAAATGAACTTGGCTATCGCATAACAAGTCGACCCAAGCCAAGCCACTCACTCACTCACTCACTCACTCACTCACTCCACAGCTCAAGCAAGCAAGCAAAGTCTCGGCCCGCCTTTGCCCGCCCTGCCAAGTGGCCCTCGTACATACCGCATACTTCTCTTCAACCAACCCTCGCAATGGCCTGAAAGCGATGCCATGGCCTCAACCATGACCCTCCAAGGCAAAGCCGGCGTGTACGCCGGTGCCGCGCTTCTACGATTGCTCCTCGCTTTTGCATTTCCCGGCCTGCCGGAGCTGTTGACCGGCCGCGTGGAGATCTCGACCCCCGTCACCAGCTTCAAGCGACGTGAGTTTCCCCAATCTCCTCCTGAGAAACGAGAAACGCGTGCATGCTGCTGTTCGCTGCAAGGTGGGAAACAATGCGCTGACATGATGCAGTGCAAGAAGGATTGTTCCTCTACAACCATAATGTCTGGCCTTATGACGGTGGCGTCTTCCACCAAGCACCTCTCCTGCTGCCGCTCTACTCTCTCCTCCCGGACGTCAAGGCCTGGCCCATCTTCACGTCGCTCCTGTACATCCTGGTCGATATCCTCTGCGCAGATGCGCTCTGTAGAATCGCTGAGTCAGGCGAGGCTGGGCAATCGAGGCTGTTTATGTCGCCGCGGAGAGGGAAGCGAGCGTCAGGTCTGGCCGTCGCGGCCGCGTACGTCCTCCTGTTCCCAATACCCAGCCGAATTCCACAGGACTGATGACAGTGTTTCCCCGGCGAACAGCTTTCTCTTCAACCCATTCACAGTCGCTAGCTGCATCGGCCGAACAACCAGCGTCTTCACAACATGCGCCATCCTCCACGCGATTTCCCGCGCCGTCTCCGGCTCGGCCTTCAGCGCCATGATCGCCCTCTCCTTCGCGTCCTACCTCTCCATGTACCCGATTCTTCTCCTACCGCCCTTGATCCTTCTCTCCTACGATTGCCAGCCCGAATCGCGCCGCACCAAAAACCCCACCGCCTTTGCCGCCAAATGTGTCGCCGTCACCACTACCTCTCTTGCCGTCCTGCTCGGCATGTCCTACCTATTGACAGGCAACTCCTGGGAGTTTCTCGCCCGCACATACGGTATCCAGCTCACCCTGTCTGATTTGACGC
Organism: Atkinsonella hypoxylon; assembly: GCA_000729835.1. NCBI lineage: Eukaryota > Fungi > Ascomycota > Sordariomycetes > Hypocreales > Clavicipitaceae > Atkinsonella > Atkinsonella hypoxylon. Next base: position 33,880 of record JFHB01000141.1, read on the forward strand.
CCAACGTTGGCCTCTGGTGGTACTTCTTTATCGAAATGTTCGACTCCTTCCGCGCCTTCTTCCTCGCCGTCTTTTGGCTCCACCTCACGGTGTACGTGGGTGGCCTGTCCATCCGCATCCGCACGCAGCCCCTTGCCGTGCTCACCATCCTGCTGGGCATATTCTCCATTTTCAAACCGTACCCGTCTATATCGGATGCGAGCTTGTTTCTCTCCATGCTCCCTCTCTACTGGCACGTGTTCCCTCTGATGCGTTATACATACGTCGCGTCCGCTACACTCTTATACGCCACGTTTCTGGGTCCCGCCTTTTATCATTTGTGGATCTACGCTGGCAGTGGCAACGCTAATTTCTTCTATGCCATCACCCTGGTATGGAGTCTGGGACAGAGTCTGTTGGTGACAGACTTGACATTTGCTCTTCTTCGGGACGAGTGGGAGGCGGAGCGGCCGGAGATGGTGGGTAAGGAGGTAAAGCAGATTTAATGGGACGCTGATGGCTATGCTCGACCCTTATATGGGAGGTTTGAAAAGATAATAAAAATGTCGTGCCTGTACGAATATCTACGAAGCATCAAAGTGGCGTATCGAAAATGGGTTTTTCTTTTTTACCCAAAAAGAATAAAAAAATGGGGGAAATCAAAGATTCGTGAAATTATACAACGTAACCGAACCAGTACTGTACAGAGGGAAAAGGGTATCTTTAACTCTATTAGTTTCTTCGTAATCAAATTCTAGTCAAGCTCTGAATCAACCTCTACCAGGCGACCACTACCAGTCGTATCCCCAGCAGTTAAGCCCTCGAGTTGATATGCACCCATCGCACTGTCCAGCATGGAACCGAGATCTCCAAACTGGCTCAACTTGTTGCCTCCACGCTGTTTCCGCCATACCTGGGTTCCGGATCCGAATGGTCCAAGGCTTCTGTACAGTTGTAATCCGTAGCCGAAGGCCGCGCCCGTTACCAACAGGCCCACGGTCATAATCAATGCTCTCTTGTCTAGCCCCCTGATACCAGCTTCTTGTCGATGCCGCATCTCGTCAGCATAATGCTCGCCGACGCTAGGTATATTTCTTAGAGCAGAGTCAGCAAATCGACTGGTAGACCTTAGCAAGGTAGGCACTTGAGTAGGAAAAGATTCAAAGACTCGAGCACTGATCCAATCACCAATAGTCGCAAGTTGTGGTGCCTTGACTTGTATGTAGTCCTTCATAAAGCTTCTCGGCACGGGAGGCACCACCATCAGGGCCACATACGCATAGGCAAGGCAATCAGCAGACGACAATCCTTCTTGACTGCGGAAGAAGCGCGGCTGAGCTCCAGCATCGCCTGGGCTAACCATCAATGTGGTCAGGACAGACAAGCAGTCCTCTGCCAAGGAGAGAAGCCGTATAGCAGCCGCCTGCTCAGGAGTCATACCCTCTCGAACAGACTTCTTCGTGCTCGCCGGCAAATGTCTGCGAAATGTCTCGGGGAGAGCATCGCGACCCGCGGTCAAGTGCAAGCCACCATTTGGGTCGAAGTCTGTATCAAGCTCGGCCAGGCCGAGGTGCTCTGCTCGTTTGATAGCCGCAGCTCGTATCAAAGGCGGCAAAGTCCAGGTCAAAGGAAAGGACAAGAGTGAGCTATACGCAGGCCTCGTCGTTGTTGACCAATTTGCGGCCGAAACATAGAGAGATAGGTCAACGAGAGGCGCGGCATTGGCGGTCAGGAAAGCGCAGTAAGCAATCGCATCGGCTTGCTGAGAAGGGCTCAGTCCTGCATCGTTGTTCTTGCAGCGCACATGCGACTTTATGTATGCTATTATGGGAAGGTAGCCGCTTGTCCAGATGCCGTCATGGTTGAGGGCTGGGAGAAGATCTGGATAAAGGCGGTTAGAAAAGCGCAAGCATAGCTCAGACAAGCGAGAGCAGAGGCAGCAAACTACATACCTGATGGGCTCACAGCCGGATCGTTGCATGGAATGATCCTCCAGAGATCACTGGGAAGAGCCTCTGCCATGTACAGCAGTGTCGCAAGACATTCCGGGTCGATGGACGGCAGGCCAAAGGCTGGGCCCCAGATGTAGATGTCCAACATGTTGCAGAGATCGCAGAGGCGGCGCGAGTGGAAGAATTTGGCGCGCAGGTGGTTCACATCACCGTCATTGCACCCCTTGGCGGCTTGGCGGGCGGATGATTGCTGGGCTGCGGTCGATAGCTCGGTAATTGCCTGCGGAAATGCTGACATTGAAGTTGACGGCAGTGACGAGGCTGTCCTGCAGCCGTGTCGTGAAGTGTGGGGTCCCGCAGAGCCACAAGTAGACTTCTCAGGTCAGCCACAGCCGTGAACAGAATAGTTCACGATTACCCTAGAGACGGAGTACCGTATGTACCGTCGCGCGTCAACCCAGAGCTGGTGACAGTGACCAGATTTGTTATGAATGATGAGACAGCTTGGCATTGTCATAGAGAGAGCACTATGGCTTTGTTCGGGTTGTCCAATCAGAGCTTTACAAGCGTATCACTGTCGGTAGAAGTTGGGTTGGCGCGTGATGGCACATGTAGGCACCTGGGTACATGTACCTAGAGGTCTTGGCCACCAGCAACCCAACTATCATGTACTCAGTATATGTATTCCGTATGTATGCTGCTAATGGCGTTTATCTGAGCGTTGCGACAGCGGTCCAGGCATGTGTTAGATGTCAACGCTCTGATCGCTTCGTGCATCGCATGCCTGCTCCCCTCCAGACGTTAACGAAATGGAATACGCCCCTCCTCGAGATACTAAAAATGGAACTCGATGAAACGCGAGTTCCACAAGACACGCACCCGCGAAAACAGACTTGGACAGGCCCCTGAATGCAGCAAAGAACAAGAGATCAAAAAGGCAGGCCGGAACCGCATGACGAAAGCCAGCTAATTCCGGTTCTCCCGTCTTACCATCTTCGGCAGAATGCCTAGGGTAATAATATAGAGTGCATGCCCTGCGATAGGACACGATACACCAACGCAGCGAGGTACAAAAAGTCAAGTTCTCTCTAGTCGGAAATCGCCAGGCACTCTGTTGGTCCCCTACAGTGTGACAGCTGGGCCCACCCGCTCGCGCTGCGGTCCAGGCACAGACACAGGCAACAAGCACCTGCAGGAACCAGCACAGGCCAGGCCAAAAACTCAACCTTTTTTCAACACTGCTGCCCCTGGCCTGCGCAGTTGAGGGGCAAATTGCGATATTTGACCGATGCCCGGGTAATATCTTCTTTTGGTGCTCCATAAGACAAGACTTGGCTACAATTTCGTAGCGGCCCTTTTTTTTTCTTGAGCTACATTTTCAAGCTTTAGTATGCACGGGGGGCGGGGGGGTCTCCGAGCTCATTGACTTCGTCCGTTGAAAGGTGACTTTTTTGTTTGTCTTCTCTAAAGGAGCATCTCGACCCGGGATGGATAGGGCTGGCATAATTGAACGGGAAAGTGTCATGTCTGGAACGGGCAATATCGCCAGTGGATAACCGGTGCCAACGTAGAACCACCTCGGCGTCCGCTTCCATCTTATTTCCCCATTTCCCTCTGTCCCCCCTTTGGAACCAAGAAAAATCCCAATCTTACTTTTCCACCGTAGGAAAAGCATCGGCCAGGCGCCGGTGTTGACCCCAATGCAGATTGAGCAGCGCGCAGTTCTTATCTCGTTGCGGCCGGGGTAGCCAGGGTGCCCCTCACCACGATATAATTTCCACAAAGACCCATTCGACATGGAAAAAAGAATGGGGTATATAATAAGGGATAATATCACTTTTCTTTCTTCTTCTTTTTTTTTTTTTTTTTCTTTTCTCCCTATCGCAAGGCGCGGAACGCAAATTTCCTGCAGATCAAGCCACCCAATTCTGAACATGAAACCATTTCCATAAAACGACAATGCCCACATTTTTTTCGTAACATGACATAAGCTCGGCAATAAGCTCGGTCCAATAAAAAGATGAGGTGGCTTGAGGGCTGGCGTGCTTTCCCACTTTATGACCCGCAAGACAATTTGTAATGCTCGACAGCCGAGAAATTCAGCTGGGGAAAGAAGATTTATAATGACGGGGGTACGGAGTACGTGACGCACGAGGTTGGTCTTTATTAAAAGAAGAGGGACAAAATTGCAAAACGTCAATTATGTCTAGTCCACTGCCAAGCAGAAACACTTGGCCAAGCACGGATATAAAATTGTCACAAGAAAGGAAGTGTGAAAACGGGGTCTCAACAAAGTACGGGGGTCATTTGCGGTGCGGGCCCGAACGGGTCTAATTTCTCTACATGTATTCCGATTCCGTATGGTAAATCTCTAGAATTAGTCCCGTTATGACCCGTAAAGGTACCCGTACAAGGATGATTACATCAATCTTACAAAGAAAGTCTGTTGGGGGAGGAATCCTTCCACGACGGTAACCCCCTTCCAGAACAGAACCCTGATTCTGTACATCAACTGTAAAACTTGACGGTAGTGCACGATGTACCAAAAAAGGGAAAGAAAAAAAAAAAAAAACTCCCACGCAGTGTATTGCAGAAGGGGAGTTCCTTCCCTTAGTAGCGCGCTACCCCTTATTCCCCTGTGCCTCATGAAACAACCCCGTCGATGACACCACCCGACGTGCACTCTTTGTATGTATGCTGCTATCTCTTTACGGCTCTAACGCGGTTCCGACAGGGATTATGCACCAATTAAATATTGTCTCTAGGGGTACTTCTCGTAAGTACTAATTCACACTATAATAGAAGTACTGCCAGCATCTGCATTACAAGGCAGTACATACACCTAGGTACCCAGTCTTGTATCAGTAGTAGCTCTTAGCTCCTTACTGATAATTAAAGGTATATTATAATGATTAAATATGTCAATTATGGCTTATAAAGGTTTAATCTATTAATGCTAGTACTCGCTAAAATATATTACTTGATAAAGTAGTGAAGGATGTTTTTATAGGCTACCTAGATGTCCACGTACTAGAGGTAACTTAAGGTCGCGCGGTCGAGCATGAGCGCAGCTCCACCTTCCCTGTTCATCATTTGAACTCCTTTGCTTTCTGGCGACACACGGCTGACTGCCTGCATCAGGTTGGGCATTGTTCCAAGCTCGTACGTAGCAGAAATCAGAAACCCAGACCAGACGGGCATCACAAGCGCAGAAGACGCGGACAATGCCCCATGAGCTTGGGTACGAGGAACATGAGAAGTCATGGAGAAAATACCTTTAAAGTTGTTCAGATAATTAAAGTTATTACTTTCAAAAGAGCATCACCGAGCGATCAGGTGACTGAGAAAGATAGTTCTATTTCGGCAATAAAGAGGACTTCTACAACGTCCAATATAAGAACCGTTTCCCGGCACTCCAATTGTGCTGCCCTCTTCTTTCCCGGCTCTCCAGCACCCGCAAAGCAGAACATGACAAAACCAAACGTTCAAAAAATGCGAGCCTCAGCAAGGTCCATTTCATGCCTTCTGTAGTAGCAATGCCATTTCCAACATGGAAAGTGCATCCGCGCAGAAGCTGAGTTAATGCAACGTATATGTAAATCTGAATGAGCAAAGACACAATTTTGGGAATGCTCGCAGCCATGAAAGATTGACAAGTAGTGAGAACGTGCAAGAGGTGCTCTAGTATGGTGGAGCAGGTAATGCAACACCATGAAATTGCTTTGACTTCCTCACTAAGCAGAGCCTAAGAAGCATGCAGTACTAGGAGAAATCAACCAAGGGTAAAAACGTCGCTTGAGCCAGCTCAAGATAGCCTCAAGGCAGATTCGGTGAAAGAGAAGTAGTTGGTTCGACTGTAGCTGCAAGACAGTGGAGCCAACTCGTCGTGGGGTTGAGTAAAAGAGGCATATGACCACAGCCTGCAGGAAGCCAGGCTTGGAGATACCAAGGGTGGATGCATAATTGACCCACGGCCAGGACAGGGTGTGTTGTAATGATGGCTGACGTGCACAATTCACGTCACTTTCGAGATGAACGTCGAGGTTGGCTCGTGTAAACACATGCAGGATATTGAAGAGTTCTGCCGAGCAATCGTGGGAGTTGCCAGGCTCTTTGCTTAGCAGAGAGAAGAACCTGTTGTGGATGTCATGGAACATGACTACCAATTGGTCCCCAGCAATTGCCGTCTGACGAACGGCTGGCTGCCATTAATCACGAGTAGGCAGAGGTGGAAGAGGGCCAGGGGGTGGTGGTCCTGGGCAGGGAGGTAGGTGAGAAGAAGAAGATGACGCAGCAGGCATTGTGGTTGGAGAGCTTAGCTTCAGAGAACTGAGGTTTGTCAGGTTCGAGATGAGCAGTCCCTGCGGTTGTTGATGAGCGAGCAGTCCGGAAGCTAGATTGCTGGTTGTCTAAATGGTTGGGGATGAGTTGGAGACTGGTGGTGGAAAAGGTGCTGATCCCAGGTCAAGTGTAAAAATATGGTTGGTGAAAGGTAGTTGACAGAGGAGCTTGACGAGGACGAAGCTGTTTGAGACGTAGTAAGAGCTGTTGGCGTGATTGACAAGATCTTTCCGAAACTTGATCTCGAGGGGCGGGCCGTTGCCTTTATGTATCCCAAGGCGAGGCTCCGAGCAGGATGTAGGACGGAGACTTGGCTCTGGCATTTGAAATCTGAGCATTATCCGAAAGTGAAGTGCTCAGGCGGAAAGGGAAAGGGGCGTGTGGTCCATGATGGTGTGTGGCCATGGTGTGTGGAATGTGGACGACTCCATGCAGTACTCCGTACGTCAGCCCAGTACCAGCTGGCAAAGTACCCGCACCAGGGGTAGTGGACGGGCACGTCCAAGGTGAGTCACAACAAGTGCAGTAGTAAAAGGCACAAGGGGGGGGGGGAGGGCGACGAATTGGGGAGGCACAGCAGCTGGGCGTGTGACAAGGCCATTCCCGCTCTACTCTACGCTATAGGTCACAGGGCCACAAGGCGGTCAGTCTTCCGTCCAAGTCCTCCGTAAGGTCCCGCCAAGCCCGAATGTGATGACTGGAGTGAGTGCTCCCCAGGTATGCCTTCCCTCTCTCTGCCAGCGTACCAGGTTGGGGGGGTGTGGCCCACGAATGAGAATGGAGATTGGAAGAGGCACCTAGAAGAGTCTTCCCCCTGCCCCTATAATTGTAGGTCAACATGTGCCGCCCCTTTCCAGGCTGAGCTTTTTTTTATTTTTGTGGTGTTGCCAGTTTCTCGCCTTGGGGGGTGTGGCTGGTTCACTTAATTTCGGACAGGCAGAAAAAAAAAAGGAAAAAAAAAACCCCTACCGTATATTAATTAAAATGTGGGACTATTTCAGGGTGGGGAAGGGCAGTTACCAACATTTGCCGATCCCTTAGAAGTGGTGAGGCCTGAGGCAAGGCGCGGACCCACAACATTTTCGATACAATACATGCTAGGTACCCCAGAAACCAGAAACCCGCTGAAGCTACGAAATGTGTAATGTGCCACGTTGCACACCAGAAGATTGCTCGGAAGTTGAAGCACTCCCATTTCGATCTAGTCATTATTAGCCCCATCCCTTCCCGCGACTTGCCCGAGGCCTGAGCACTGCCAACAGACAAAGCAAAAAAAAAATGCACTACTATAAGGAGCACGGAGTACATGATACGAAATTAAAGGGGGGGGGGCAGAGGGGAGGGGGGAATAAAATAAAAAGAATGCCATCTGAAATGATCCGCTCCCTTGACCGAATACTTTCGCTGACTTATCTTTTTGCAACAGTGTTTAAGGCGGTATGTCAGCTCGACCGCATTCGGCAGCCGCATACATACACACTGTCCGACATCTATGTACCTAGGTATGTTTTTATCATCATACCACAATGTTTGGAACTCTTGGACGAGGGGGAAATGTGTATGTACTTTGTTCGTATTATATTTTCTTTCTTTTCCTTTCTTTTTCTCGTGGCCCCCATTTTGCCTCGGGGCGAGACATGAGACGCAAGATGCGAGGTCCAGGACTTCTTCAACTCAGCCGAGCATTCTTATTTCTGGCGATATTAGACCTCAACTCGTTGTTGCCTATTCTTTTCGGAGTGCCTAGTGCGAATATTGCACGTACTAATGCACCGTTGCTTTGCTTTAGTAGAACAGTCTTGCCCAGCCTATGAGCCTGAGAAACGGGCGCACCTGCGTATCATCAGAGCCACTTTCGATGCGGTTGTCATTCCACGATTTGTGGATCACGAAAATTGGCACCGAGCTAATGCTAACTACAGTGCTCCGTACAAGAATTTAGGTACCTAGGCACCTTACCAGGTAGTAGGTCAATATGGCTTGCCTGCCCAAAGGCTTTTTGCCCCTTTCCTTGGCCTACTTTTCTCCGCACCCGCACGCGTGGTACCGAGTGCTCTCAATATGGTAATCTTAGCCTTCATTCCGTGGCCTGGGGATCTGGGTTCAGTACGGAATATAGTTAGTCTGTATGTAGTTCGCAGACCACCTAGGTACCTAGGAATGTAATTACGTATTCAATACGTTGTTTGAATTACAGCGACTTGATGCGACTTCTGATTACAACATGTCCACCACTTGCTCTGTCTGTTTCATAATATCCGTAACTTGCTCGCCCACCGCTTGGCAACCGCTTGGCAACCGCTTGGCCCCCAGCTGCTTCTACCCCACTGTATGGAAGCTTCGTGGAAGCATCGTCGGTGACCCGGAACAATTCCTTCTCCTTATTCAGTTGGGGTGGGCCGGGCCCCTTGTACTCACTCCGCTGAGTATCCCTTAACCGTGATTACTGCGTATAATGAACTTGGGATATATGTTCGTATTATTGATTGTGCTTCATTACCGTAAGCACTGTAACACTTGTAGGACCGCACTCAATACCACTATTAGCAAGCTGCGTTTCTTCGCTCATGGTGCACACCGCTGTCCCCATTATTGTCGCGGTAAAAACTGGATCATCATCAATCTCGGCCGGTATTACACATCCTGCCACTTTCACGCCATTGTCACGAGAACGAGCACGAGCACGAGCACGAGCACGAGCACGCTGCCTTGTACGCTAGCACAAAGAGTTACTTCAGACCTTAGCAGCAAGGGAAAAATGACACCTGACACTTATTAGGAGAGAAAAAGAAAAGGACTGACATAACGGTGGAACAATGACGAGTGGGTCACAATTTCCTATCGCCGAATCTGAACTACAATACTAACTATACTAATAATATACTAGGCCGGCTCAGCCGCTCAGATCAATGACATGTCTCCGAATACCTACATAGCTAGAGGTAGGTAGGTAATTAAATCAGTAAGTTACCCGCAATGAATCAAGTCCCAGTCGAGCCTGTTACGAATTCCTCCGTGCTCCCTATAGGCAATAATATCAGAACAGCATAATCTAGTCGGTACTGCGGACGTGCAAGCCACCACTCTCCCAACAAATGCCCCTCCTTCCCAACCACGTCATCCACGTCAACTACGCACCAGATGCTCAGCAGCTGCTTCACTGTCGACTGTTGCACCCACCCCCCCCCCCCTTTTGCGCAAGCGCAGGCGCAGATGCACCATCTCAAAACATTTCAGTTGCACAGCAAAGTGACACCAGACATTCTCTTCTCTGCCTTGTCCAACATGTCACCATTACAATTCCTTCGTCGCGGGGAAATCGTCCCAGACTCGTGGAGGGGAATTGCTCTGATTGACATTCGTGATCGCCAAGCCCTCTCGATGCGCCCGTCACTGCCTGCGCAGGACAGTCAGCCAGCCTTGTGCTGTACTTCAGGCGTGTACGATGCCGTATGCTGTAATAGATACTACAGCACAGAAGTCAAGCTAGCAAACCCGAACACGTTCGTAACATCTGGGCAGGAACTGGAACAAGGGTGATTGCCACTAAATCTCCTGTCGCTCGATTGCCCTTCCTCCTTCTGGTAAACGATTCATGCCCGATCCGACCCGATATCCAGAGCGTCTTCACGCCTCTCTGGACCGTATTACTATCGGTTGACCGCCAACTTCCATGGTTCTATGGGCCAGCCACGAGGTGCAAGGCAGGAACCCTTGCAGCATGAGAGATGGGAGGCGTACACATGGCGATGGCCCACCTTGGAATCCGGTCGGGTTTCCCCAAACGTCACATCTCTATGTATGTCCCTACTTCTTCTATTCATTCGTGATCAGCGGGGGGCATTAATGCATTACGGTCTTACAGAATGTCCTTGTCGGACTGTCACCGAGTTGCGAAACAGAACAGGCACGTCTACTCTGTAGCGGGTTCAAGTCGGTGAGGGAGACGATGGTCCTCGACAATACAACTACGTCGCCAAGCAGTCTCGGCTTGCTTGTGTCCATAAAGGAGGCGGGCCAGTTGTTAAGCCTTATTGGCTCAGCTGCACCTCCTATGCGATGCGCGATGCGCGATGGATGACGAGCGCCTTGCTTCTGGTGCAGACTGGAATAAGCATCTCTCGTGTCACGTGTGGCACTCTGCCCACAGGAACGAATGACTGATGTTGTTGTGCTTTTCATTCCTTTTGCATAACCGGTGCCAGAGCATCCCTTCTAGTCCATGCTTTCTGCCAGACCCCGGAATCGGAATATGTACATAAGACGGTCAACGGGTGCTCCGCTAACTCTCTCGGTGTCGTATTCGTTCGTCGTGAAACACCATATCATGGGCCGTCTGACATGCCTTGCCTTCTGTGCTTGGGAAGGCAAATTGATAGCTCAGTTTGATGTTCACCTGACCAGACGACTCCATGTAACTACTGGAAAGTCTAGCGCTGATGCCTGAATCATCTCGCCAATGAGGGCCATGGAGCTTTGGTGACCGGTGTTGACCGGTCGGTGGTGGTCCTTGTCCTTGACCGCTCGCTGCATTTGGTCCAGCCAGGCGTGTGTAATATCCGGAGGCGTTTGGAAAGTAATTAGGTAAGACGTGTATCATAAGTAGGCAGGTTGCAGGCCATGTGGCCATTTAGCCTGCACTGCAGCCTTACCGTCTTCCCACAAGTTTGGGACGCATGTCGGATCGGGCGCCTACAGGCCCTGAATGGTTCGCATTGCAGATATCCCAGCCCAATCTTTGATCCCTGATACTTTGACAAGACTCCCAAGCAAGCCACATCAGCTGTGGCCGGGGCTCGTCAAGACTGGGCGGAGAAAAGATCCAGCACAAAGAACACAGTATCACTTCATTAATACGGACGTACCGTAAGCGCGATTAGCCTGTCCGGCCCACAAAGTTCTATAATTTAGGCTCCAAATAATAGCGCTGGCTCTACGGAATATCCCTTTCATGGTTCCCAACGCTACAGAGTGGTGGTCGTCAACCAGGCTTTTGTCCAATCAGACGCTGAAGACTAAATAGCAGGTACGGTCAATAATTACCACCCACTTGTATTCCGTACCCCTACTTGCGTAGCGCAGCGTTGGGGATCACGTGGGACTATCAAAGGGATGTACGGAGTAACTATGTGCCTGTCTTTGACCGAGTGTCAATCTAACATGTCCACGCCTACCGTCCCTTCCTCGGCAATGATCCAATGTGGTAATCCGACACGGAGAGAGGAGAAGACCAATCACAACTGTACAGCGCACTCCGTACTTCAGACCGCTTTCTGTCCAAGAATAATAGCCGGTTGTCGCTCCGTAAAACGTAAAAAAGGTACGTCAGTCTCAGATCACATGTATTTTCATTCATCGTCATAGTACTGAGTCCGCTCTCCTATACAACACAGATCCCTGGGCCTCAATCCCATCAAAAAAAAAACGGTTAAGCTGGCGAACTGGCTGCCAGATCTGTGCCTGCTAAGCAAGATCAAAAGAAGAGAAAACTTCCTTTACTCACCAGCTGCCAAAAGTTGAACCCACACACCGCTCGTTTCATTATACAATGCAGATTCCCTCCGTATTACAGCCGTTCAGATTAGATTTTTGCTATTTTCCCAGTCTGCGTTGACATGCGTGACATGCGTGACATGCGATTTGCGATAAATCATGCAGTGCTTCGTTTCTTTTCCGAGACGTTCCGAACCCAAACCGGGGGAATTCGTGACGAAGATGCCGCACGTGGGACGAATTGCCGTGACCCTTGCTCCGACCCCGACCACCTTCCTATTTCTTTTCTTTTCTTCTACGTAATTACATAGTGTCCTGTTTCGATACTCTCTGTACTCGGGCTGTGGCAACGGGTGACGACGATGTACCGGGGAAGCCCCCAGTCGGTCTGTGCGGAAGGCGCAGATATAGACCTTCCCATTGAGATGGGTTGCGAATGCCGAAATCAAAGGTACTCGGACTCACGCGGAAACCCGATTATGATCAAGGTCGCAGCACTAGGCCGTCGTAAGCCGTGGTCTGCCTCTCTTGCGCTTCAAGAGACTAAGACTTCTCCCTTCTGATGTAGTCCGTAGACTTCTTGCATCGCTTTCGACCCTTGTATACGCGCTACCACAAGTGGTTGTACTAGACTAGAACAGATCAGCTCTGACGCACGCAAGCACCGCACGAATTTCAACTATGAAGTACACCAGTGACGCGTGGCGCCAGCTCTGAATTGCTCGGAAATTCGGCCTGCGGCAAATTGGAGCTGAGAAATTGACATGCTCCAGGATTGTCTCATTCAGGGGAGGGGGGTTGTGCTGAAGTGAAGGACTGAAGGAGGAGCTGTGCTGACTAGCCTTGCGAGACATGACAGCACTGAGGCCTTATCTAGGTTTGATTCTCGTTCTTTGCGATGTCGGCTGCACGCTTCTCTGTTCATCCTTTTGCCTGCGCCAAGACCCCAGTGAGGTTGCGGCACCCGTCTTAGTTCTCACACCTTGTTGGCGTCTCTGGAGACGATAATGGATACGATACCTGCTAAGTATTTCTTCTAGTTATACATATAGAATTCGTGGGGACTGATATCACAATAGTGAGGTTCGCACAAAAATCGAAGTAATTTCTGTGCTCCACCGGTCTTGAATGGTTGATTAGCTAATTCGTCCGCATGCCAAGGGATAGCCCGGGGATTATTAAGCACGTGGACCCCAACGTCGTCAAAGGTGCCGCCCCAACTACCGACCTGTCGGGACCCAGACTTTCGATACAATCGGTTTTCTTTTTTTGTCCCTAAAAAAAAAAAAAAAAAAAAGTAATGGATTTTGGTCCGCAATGACAGCAGCACCCTTCTCTCCCTCTGATCTTTCTTTCTTTCTTCTTCTATTTGCGAGCGCGTTTGTGTGCATTATCTGTGCCTTGGAATGGTTAAAGTAGAGAGTGGGTTGCAACGGCCGTGCTAAGATGTCTCATCTCGTCTTTACTTTACAGTGAGACATGGAAAACAGGTGCTTCTGCCCCCAACCGTGATTCAGCAGACTATTAGCGTCTTGGCTCGTTTTCCTGCTCATTGGACTAAACTTGTACCTGAGCGAAGCACATGTACAATACAGCATTCGATTATTTGCGGGGTTCATCATTATCAAAAAGCAAATGCAGTAAAGATCACGTCAGCCGAGATGTTGCAACTCCCAAAACTAACCATAATGCCAACAATCGTGACAGCCAAATCTTCGCGCAACGTCGCATAGCATCACCACAAATAGAAGTCGTACTCCAAACGGCGTGTCGTCTTGGAGCAAGGATCGACATCGGCTCATCAGTCGTCACACTAGGATATATTGACCCGATTCTGCCCTTTCTGATGCTCGAATACCTGGACGGCGAGATGTTTTGCCTAATGGCCTTTTCTCGGGGTGGCTGTGCATCCACATCACGCTCATTTGGGACTGCTGGCGACACAGAAAACCAAAAGATGCGCCATGGCTTGATAACGGAACTGTAGTCCTTCGTAATTACTCGGTGGCTACAATCTGACACGTCTGTCCTGGAATGTGAGTTCTCAGCTATTCCAGCAGCATGTATCTGGCCCCATGAATTCAAGTCCAGCACATTAAAGTGTATCTCGATTCTGTCAGATATATGATGACCAGGATACCGATAAGGAGGATTAGTGTGAACAAGAACTTGGAATTGCTCGGATTAGCGGAGAACAGAAAGCTGGATTACGGGCAATCGTGCCACCGTAATAATTCGTACATGTATGATATATTGGATCTCTCGCAGAAACAAGGCGTTTTGAAATGGGCTGATCTGACACGACTAGGCGGTGATCACGGCCGCCGAGAGGCACCACAAGTAATAGGCAGTTACTGTACCTGGTCAATGACGGGTTGCTAATAGTTGTTCACCAGTTGTTCACCATAATTCCGTGGCAATGGCGACCCTTTATCACCATGACCAAAATACAGTCTTCGAGAGCCTTGTGCTCGCCAGCCACAGCCGACAATAGGTCGATGATCCATGACAGCCAGCCTCTTCTACATGAATCCACAATTCATAGAACATCTGATGGGCAAGGGGATATTATGCATTTCGGCAGCGGTGAAATGACAGTGCAGCCTACACTCCGGGCTCTGCTAAATGACGAAGGTGCCATTTATGGGAAATGTCTTGTTTCTCATTAATTCTTTCTTGACATAAGAAGCAGTCGACATCAAATTGACAGGGAAATTCTCGACGACGAAATGAGTCGGGGCAGCCGCCACCTTGCCGCATCTCTTATGGCTGACTGACAGTAGTATTCCGTACAATGGCTGCAATGTCGCCTTGTATTCTGAGTTGTAGAACAAGGTACTTAGGTACTTTCAGGCATGCACAGTTACTGCCACGTGGGAATCGGGGCAGAGAGCCAATCACCACCGTCTACTGCCGATCGACAGTTCGGTGGAGACTGAGCTAAAGGCAGGTACGCACGCTATCCCTTTCAGTGCGGTAAGGCGCCGACTAGGTCACCTGACCCACATCTTCTTCGATACATATCGGTACTCTTGAACACTCATTAAATAGTTGCCTGAATTGCTTTCAAAGCTAGGCGCCGCAATAGCAATTTAAAGCGACAGGACTAGCTGCGGCAGTAGCTACTAAAGGCAGCAGCTGATAAATGAGGCTCGCGGCACCTCTCACGCCTCCTAGCCCTGATTAGTCCACGAGCTAACTCGTGTCCCAGTTGGCACCTTAACTATCGCACGAAGGGATCAACTAGTTTGTTGAAAGAGCGTCACACGGGTGGTAGATTTTCACGATAGGTCGTTCCTCGTATAGAACAGCCGTACCCGTCATATTATTAACACGTCACTCCTTGAGCGCACCAGAATGGTATTGCAGTGGCTGTCAGACTTGGCGGGTTGGCCTCGTGTCGACTTTTTCATTGGATCAAGCATTTTGAGTGCGATGGCCATGACATCCGCAACAAGATGATTTTCTAGAGGATTTCCCTTTTCCCCGCGGGAAAAAAAAAAAAAAAAGAAAGTAAATGATGGTCCGAATATACAGTCCATACGCCCCCTAGCGAACAAAAGTTACGTCGATCCTAGCAGGACCAAAAAAAAAAGGGGGAAGAGAAGCACGACAAAGGACCAGGTAGCTGGCATGCCGTGTAAATTACCGAGCGATCAACATGCGACACCTTGATAACGTCGCTGCAGAGAACATGGCATGACATGAACTTTCGCGTAGGATTCTACAAAAGACAACCATGTCAGGGTTCCACGACAGCACGCTGTGTTCCCATCAGATTATCTGCCCGTCAGCGGAGGCGTCCGCGACCCTTTGTACCCGAGCAAGGCGGCGAACAAGTTAACTCGACTCTCACTGGCCACTCCATTCTTTGTCAGATAAACTGTCACCGGCGTGACTGAAAGAAGTAGAGACAGGGAAAGATAAATTTAAGTCTTTTTTTTTTTTTTTTTTTTGGGAGGGGGTGGGGGGGGCGAACCTGGGCTGGGTGGGTGGGTGGATGTGGCTGAGCCGAGCCGACTCGGACCACGGGCACAAGCGGATCCCGAAACCCACCAGCCGTTCGAGCTCTTTTCCGCACGTCGTAGTTGTCCCTTTGACAGTGCCAAGACCTCCGGTAGGTCACGAGCCGGGACGTGGGCCAATTAGGATGCGGCTGAATGAAAGGTAGGTACTCATTGTTGTGTAGGAACGTCTCTACAATAACTAGAAGTTTGAGCAATTTCCCTCTGTACAAAGAGGTACATTGTACATATTGCAGGCATAGCGCGTTTTTCGCACCTTCGGCCGGTCTTGGGAAGCAGTGGCTGAGCCTGATTAAGAGCTCTTCGTTATAGAGACTGTTCGCAATAGAGCTACTTTCATCCACTTTAGTAGACATCGCGAATACCGTTGCATGGTGTTCTCTATACGGAGTACAACGCGTTCTAGCGGAGCTATTGAGGAGGTTCCGAGGTACCTAGCATGTATCGAAAAGGGTGTGGGTCCGTGACCTGCCTGAGGCCTTAGCACCGTTACGCCGCATGAACCAGGTTGCTGGCTTGTGACCTTGCCACCACAGCACTCGGAAACCATGGCGAATCGCACCACCCTATTCCGTATTGCCCTTTGCACGGCAGCCAGATCACGATTCCCCTCCAAGCATTTGCCGACATGATGTGTAAAATAGCATACGGTTGCGCAATGCTATCTATCATTCCCCTCATGTTTTTTGTTTCCCACAGAAGGGGGGGGGGGGGCCCGGGGCCCATCGACCCCCACCCTCCCAAGTGACTTTGTCCGAAAGTACCATTTCCCCTTTCCACACCCTCCCCGCCCTCATTTCCAAAAAGGACTGAGGAGCAAGGGGGATGGGTGGGAGGTCAACTTGTGTCAGCACCATGAGATTCCAGCAACTCTGCAGGAAAAGATGCATTGGGACATGGCCGCACGAGAAACACCATATCTAATGCATTCGGGCAGAGCGAGGGCAGAATTTACAGGTTTCACTTTTCACCCCCAACTTTGTGCTCTGTTTTGGAATACGTCGGGCACTCCCTAACTTGAATGCGGATGACGGGGACTGCGGTCCTGTATGCCCGCGCGAGGCGAGGCGATGCAAAATGACGGGTCACGTTTTGAGCAGAAAAAGTTTTAGCAGGGATTACATGGAAACAAGGCATACCATTTTGCATGCGACACTGGACGGCTTTTTCTTTAGAGAGAGGAGGGGTGGCGGGTGGCGGGGAAGGCCGATGATATGCGACAGGTCTGGAAGTAAATAACAACACTTGTTCCCGGGCTGAAAAGGGCGCGCGCTTCCCAAGCCAATCCTGTGCTGCAATCCGTACATACGAATTGTTTGTACCACAGTAATCTGTGTTGCACAACGAATTGGAATTTTTCCCTGGCCAAATCGCATGCGTCGTTTGGGAGAACCAGCCTACTGCGGACGTAGGTCATGAAGCTATCACAAACGTGCGTCATCGAAGGCTGACGTAGCATGGGGCCAGGGGAAGACGGTAGCATCATGATACGCCTAATATCCTGACAAACCATATCATTGGCTTTTCCTAATGGTAAACAAGTTCCTCGCTTCCTAGTTGCCGGCGTACGGAGTAGACCGTCTGCCTTCTTCGTGAACATTAGCACCGAATCGTCTGGTGTGGCGCATGGCACCTATCACCTTGCGTATCACCCCTGTATCACCCCTGTAGTCAACTATGCGGCCAACTCGCACTCACCCCAGCCCGCTTTCATCCACCATCTTGTCCTCCACAGGGTGCTCAAACTCCATGACGTGTCCTAGTAGAGTGAAGTAATGGGTTGCTACGGAATAGACCCGTCATGAAATCTGTCCACCGCGTGTCCACCCATCGTCATAAATCAAGGATTCTCGGGGCCCATCATGGATAAGTTCATGAGACACGAGCCTCAATATTCTTTTGATTCTGCTGTAACTGTGAAATCACATATGATGGAAGTGAGACATGCAAGCATGATCGATGCGTGAGTTTTTCCGCTCCGAGTACGGCTACACCCCTTCCCGCCCTACCCCATTTGCAATTCTGATTATGCGAGGTGATGTTGATGTGACTTGAGACGGGCTTCTGGCTTGCATTTGCCTTGCGAGCCGAGCCGAGCAGACGTGTTCCAAACATGCACATGATTTGCAGGTTGCATGTTTTTCGTGTGGGGTACAGTTTCGTCTTTCGGTTTACCGACTTTGAACTGTCAGGCGTTACTCGCTCGTTTTAGACATACCTTGGCTGGACAATGAGGTAGCGACGAGGAGCGTGCGGGAATTCAAACCTGTGTGAGGAATCATAGTGCCAGGCCAGCTTCTGAGAATGAAAACATCCCGGTCGAGGTCCGTCTGTAGGGGTGGCTGGCGTCAATCATGGGACATCCTCACCAACGGGAATCTGGGTGGAAGTGATCCAATTCTCCATGATAGCTTGTCCTTCTGGCGCGGTACCGTCCTGTCGGAGGCGTTGCGTCTTGTTCTCCCTTCGTCGCACAACGAGACAGAGGACACGTCCATAGATGGCGAACCCTTCGTAGGACACGTCTATGGCTAGCTTCTTCTTATCATCTTCACTATCTGGATCGTCTTGTTCTTCTTCAAGGGCGCCTAGCACACGGGCTCGTTTCGATACTGGCTGCTCTGCGTCTGAATCCAGGTCAATCGTGCCGTTGTAGTAGTCCTGGCCATTGCCTCCAGCTTGTGAACCGGCATTGTTACTGCTTCTATCTCTCTTGGCGCGCACAGCCGAAATGTCCAGTAATCTGACGTTGCCCTCTTCATCACTGCTCTCCCCGCGGACGAATGTGGTGGCTCTTGGTTCGCTGTCGACATCGACTGGGACATGGTTGGTCTCGCTGATAAGCTTCGTGGCGTTTGACTGCATCATCCGTGGTCCCTTCTCTCGGAAATGCTTCTGCTTCGTCAGTAATGAGTGCCGGATGGCCGTCTCGGTCAAGAACATGGATACTTCAAAGTCATCTGCCGGATGCTGTCAGTAATTCTCCGGAACGTCTCGGTCACAAGACGAATCGAGTGGGATTTCGAATGGAAGTTCTCAGCTGACCCTGAGTGATGACATCTTTGATGTTCTTCGTCTTCTTCGAGCCTTTCTTCCTGCTTTTTTCCTTGTCTTCACGGAGCTTAGGCAAGACCAGCGGTCGAATGCTTTCGATGATGCGTGGAAGGACGGGATTACGTGGATTGAGTAGCCACGTCTGGGCCAGGGACGGGTTGTCTAAGTATATGCGGCATTCGAGGACAGAGTATTTAGTGATCCGCAGATAGCGTCGCACCGGAGCCATAGTTTCGAGCAGGTTGTGCACGCACAATGATGCAGGCGCTTGAACTTCATTCTCGCATATTTGTTGGAGCTCTTTGTTGTTTCGGTCGCGCCCCCACGTCATGGTACATCCTGGCGCTTTCTGGTTGGTGAACTGCCTACCTAGGTAGGTAGGTACCTAGGTAGACAGACAGACACTGTAGACTGGGCCCTCCAGTCCAAATTATGGAAATGTCAATCCAGATGTCGCCAAACTTGGATCAGGTTTCTGCAGAACCACCTCGCTGCTTACCGCAATTGACTCAGCATTGAGCTCCGTCAGCGCGTATACTGGGTCATGGTTCGCACCCAAACATGTCCAAGTCATGGAAGGCGACGTTGAGGCTTCCCAAATCTTCTTTCCCGTACGTGCACCTGTGGCACAGTGCTTTTCGCAAATACCTGACCTTGCACACAAACACGTAGCTGACGTGTTGGCACAACTCCCAGTGTTCGACCAAATCCGAAACTTCAGCAGCGATTCCTGCGAGAATGCTCCGATGATTTGTACCAATGGCAGTCGAGCAATCGGCCTCAGCAAGAACCCTTCATACTGCACGATGGCCCGCCGTACGCGAACGGGCCGCTTCATATTGGCCACGCCATTAACAAGATCCTCAAAGACATGATCCTTCGCACGCAATTGCAAGCAGGTAGACGAGTTGAGTACAGGCCCAGCTGGGATTGTCATGGTTTACCGATCGAGATGAAAGCATTGGGCTCGAACCCAACTGCAGGTGGACTTGCACCGGTGAAAGTGCGAGAATCAGCGAGACGACTCGCAAGCAAGACCATTGCGGAGCAAATGAAGGGATTTCAGTCGTTTGGTGTAATGGCTGATTGGGACAAGAAATGGACGACAATGGACCACGAGTATGAGATTAGACAACTGCGCGTGTTTCAAAAGATGGTCCGTCATGGACTGATCTACAGAAAACGCAAACCTGTTTACTGGTCCATTTCATCGAGGACGGCACTAGCAGAGGCAGAGCTTGAATATCGAGACGATCACATATCCCATGCCGCGTATGTCAAATTTCCCATTGTTTCTAACTGTACGTCAATACCTGGCTTTGCTGGTTTTCAAGGTCCCATTTTTGCCGCTATTTGGACAACTACGCCTTGGACACTCCCCGCGAACAGGGCTATTGCCATTCATAGCGACCTTGTATATTCTTTATTGCAGATCGATGGTTACGGCCTGCTTGTTACGTCAACCCGGGTCGAGGCACTGCGAGGAGTCTTACCCGACTTTACTGTTGTCCTTGATTCCATTCCCGGCTCGGACCTTGCTGGGCTCAAGTACCACAATAGACTTGCTGGGGAATTGGCTTCGGATCAGGCTGTCGTTCATGCCGATTTTGTATCTGCTGATTCGGGTACCGGTTTGGTTCACATGGCGCCTGGTCATGGTCAAGATGACTATGAGGCATGTGCTAAGTTGGGTATCGAAGCCTTTGCCCCCATCACCGATGAGGGACTCTTCACTAAGGAGGCATATCCTGACCAGCCCGAACTTCTTACAAATGCACCATCAGTACTGGAAGGTGGAGACCGGGTTGTCTTGGATTTAATCAAGGATGACGTTCTAGCCACGCATAAGCTTCAGCATAAATACCCATACGACTGGCGGACCAAGCAACCGGTAGTGACAAGAGCCACAGCACAGTGGTTTGCCGACGTGGCCAGAATTAAAGAGGGTTCCTTAAAGGCTCTCAGCAATGTACGATTCGTCCCCGAGTCTGGCAGGTCCAGACTAGAAAGTTTCATACAAGGAAGATGCGAATGGTGCATCTCTCGTCAAAGATCCTGGGGTGTACCTATTCCTGCATTGTACGACGAGGCGGGAAACGCCGTCATGACAGAGCAAACCATCGAGCACATCATCTCGGTCATGCAGCAGCGAACCTCACAAGGGTGGTTTTCAGATCCTGCGGATGATCCAGCGTGGGTACCATCAGGTCTGCAGGGGGCATACAGAAGAGGAACTGATACCATGGATGTGTGGTTCGACAGCGGCACAAGCTGGATGGAAATAGGGCAGCCTGTGGATGTGTATCTCGAGGGCTCAGACCAGCATCGCGGCTGGTTCCAATCCAGCTTGTTAACCTACGTCGCAAGCCAAAAAGCAGATGGTGTGCCAGACGAGGAGGTTCAAGCGCCATTTAAAACTTTAGTCACTCACGGTTTTACTTTGGATGCACATGGTAAGAAAATGTCCAAGTCTCTCGGCAACACTATACTTCCGGAGGAAGTCATGGACGGACGTCTTCTTCCACCTCTTAAGGGGAAGGGACAAAACAAATGCGGGAGTAAAGACACTCCGCGATTTGATGCCCTTGGTCCGGATGCCCTGAGACTCTGGGCAGCAACCTGCGATTTCACGACAGATATTCTCATAGGTCCATCTATCCTGCAACCCGTCCATAATGCGCTGATCAAATACCGCACGATTCTCAAAATGATACTTGGTTCGCTTCACGAGTCCAGCCGTCATGCTGCTTTGACGAAGCTCGACCAGATCGCTATCATGCAACTCAATGACACAATGAACCAAGTCTGGGATTGCGTTAACAATTACGAGTTCCATAAGGCAACTGGCCTAATCAATCGCTGGGTCGCTACCGATCTATCAGCCTTTTACCTCGAAGGTCTGAAGGACCGATTATATTGTGGAGATGGTGGTGGTGCCCTGGAACCCATTCTTATCGGCTTCCTTCGGATGCTTGCGCCGATTACGCCGATGCTAGTTGAGGAGGCATGGTCAAATCGTCCAGCGTGGATGGTCGAGGATGAGTGAGTAATTAAGCGCCCGTGCTCTCTCCATCACTCAAAGGGTGGTCCAGACACATGGCTAACATTTGGACAGAAGCATGGTCCATCCAGCGCGACAATTATATAATTGCCCTTTGATCAACTCTGGCAGGCTCACCGTGGAACCATCCAAGTTACGCAAAGATTATGCATTGCTAACGGTGGCTCATGGTGCCGTTAAGGCTGGATTGGAGCAAGCTCGTGAAGCTAAAGTAGTGGGGAGCTCATTACAGTGCTCGATCTTGATCAAAACGGACGACGAATTGCTATGCCATGTTCTAGGGGAGTATCTGGATGAGCTTGACACTATGTTTGTGGTGTCACGCGTAGACGTAAACAAGCCTCTTGAGGGACAGCCTGAATGGCAGTACACCGAAGATATTGAGCTCCGAGGCTCATCGGTAGGCACGGTGCATGTGCTGCCTCCTCTGCAGGAAAAATGCTCCCGATGTTGGCGCTATTTGGCGGAGCAGGTCGATGGACTCTGCCTGAGATGTGAAGATGCTGTTGGCGATGTGGCTGCTGCCGCATGAGTGAAGGCTGGACGGGCTTGAATTGGATTGTATACTAGCAGATCTACTTTGTGCGGTCGTGTACAACAGCTGCGTGAATGATCAGTCCCTTGATGACGTATTCCAACACGAATGGCGAGAAAATCGACACTGTTCGCGGATTCGTGCTCAAGTTTTGTATCCGTGGGCCTATTGCAAGCTTATATTATAAAGAGAAGGAACAAGGTCGACAGGCCACTTTGGTTGAATGTGCCGTGAGATACGCCTGGACTAGGGCCATTAAGCATATCTGATGACTCGGCCTCACGCACTCGCACTCGCACTCGATTCAGCTAACAAGCTTGCTGATTGGATTTACAACAGACTCTCGTCTCTTGGATTTGATCCCGCTCTGTGCGTAGATCAGAGGCCGAGAGCCTGCGTTATGCATTATTCTGAGCTCAAGGACATATTATGACACGATGGCTGTCGCTAATAACTATATTGGATGCTTCTCGGGAAAACGCCTACGCTGGGTACTTGCGATATCTCGACCGTGCTTTGCGGTCATACCATATGTAACTCTGCTTATGCCCCATTATTCCCCATTACTCCCCATTTCTGGGCCCTCGTGCCTGTTGGACGACGTCAACAATCAGAAGCTATTCCCTGCTGCGCAAATATGATGTGGTTTCTCTACGACAATAAGCGAACAATCTTGGCGTTTTCGAACATTAGCACAATCATCTCTGTTGGCCGGCTCACCTAGTTGCCTCGGATGATCGACCGCTTATTATCCCCGTGTCTGTGACGCGGCTTGCGAAACGTCATCATGTTCCGTCACTGCCTTGAAATTTGCTGTCACCTCTACTGCTGGCGCGAGCACAGGCGTCAGTATCATGAAGTCTTGTGTTGGTAGCGGTCACCTCATAAGGGTTCGCCAATTGTGTCCAGTCTCAACAATCGGGCGGCGGGTGGCGGGAACTTTATCGCTGAAACTCCCATTGAGATGGCCCTGTTGGGAAGAATGCATTTCTGCGCAGCAGCTTTGGGAACGGGAGATCGTGGATAGACAACCTCAAATTCTAAAACGCTATTGCGTAACTATCCACCCATGACTTTTTGAGAAGAACGAGATCCCTCCTGATACATGGTAAGTTGACTCCACGTAGAGTTATAGACAACAAAGGAAGCACTCACCACCTAAAATAGACCCATCAGTTTGGGCAAATTCGACTGTTCTCACAAGTCCCAAGTCAATTGTAACACCGTCCTGAACCGTTGATGCATTGGAAAGGTGAGGTACCGCCGCCAAGCACGGCAAACCTGAAACCTGCAGTGTTGTTGACGCACGACATTGAGTACAACTGCAATTTCCTGTGTACCGTTGGGCTGTACCCTGCACCGAGGCTCAACCTGAGATTGGAACAAAGACCAAAGCTCTTTCCTAGCATCTTGTCCCAGAAATGTGCGTCCTTGGGGTCTTAGAGTGTTGTCTTGACACTGCTTTTGATTCGCAGCCAGCTCAGGATTTTCCTTTTTCCTTCTCCTTTTTTTTCTTTATTTTTAATTTTAATTTTAATTTTTTAATTTTTTTTTAATGCACAATTATGCTTAGCTGGCCGGTGCCGTCACGCAGCTGACTGACCCCGTCACCAGATGGCAGCACGCAGCTTGCTGACTAACAACAACAAGAGTCCTCAACATTCAACACTAACTTTCTCCAAGATTGCCTAGGGGCGCGCCGCCTGGCGTCACCCACCACCGCCCGCAATACTCGAATATACTCTGCTTCAAATAAATCAATGTTTCAAATATATTGTCTTGTTGTCCGTACTCGAATACGTGGCCCTTCAGAAGAGCCTTTGGCAAACCTTTAGCTCTCTATGTCTACATCAACGCCGTCAGAGCTGTAGCCTCTGCAGCATGCGCCATGGCTGACTCTGATGCAGCCCGACTGACGGGCCATCTCGAACCCAAGGCTGGTCTATCAATACCCAAAAGTAGATCAAGGGCTAGCTGCGACACGGGAGAATCGAGTCGAAGCAGCAGTAGTCAAAGACGAGGTGCGCCTGACTCTGCTCGACCCAAACCATCTGCGAGCTCGAGCCGCCATGGTCATCAATCGCCCGTGCCGAGTAGAGATGATAGAGGACGAGATTCTCTCCTCCTCCGAGGCAGCTTGTGGCGAAGAGGGAGACCAAAGTCGGGGGGTGGTTTCTTATTGCATGACTCGATTTCTGGCGGCATACCGTCAGCCGCTCGTGGTTTTGGCAGAGACGTTTTTCAGACGAGTGAACAGGCGTCACAAAGCCCGAGCACACCACAGCCTTCTCGATCCAATGACAAGCAGTCGCTGCAAACGACCGAATTCTCAAGTATAAGATCCCACGAAGAAATGAATGTCTCGCCTCAAAGCGCAGCCGGCCGTAGCGATGGCTCGGGTCAGAGAAGTGAAACGAGTACTGGGTTGGATGAGCAGTCACTGAAAGTACTGCCGTACAGTTCCGGGGAGCATAGTCGCGATGTTGATTCGATGCAAATCGTTCAGATGGCGTTAAATCTCAGCGAGTCGAGGCGGATAGCTTCTGGGAGACATGTTTCACGGGCGACACCACCGCGACTTGGACCTTTGCCTGGCGGAAGCCCGGGGAGTAACTTAGGACACCATCTTCAGCAGCAGCGGAAATTCTCCCATGACGGAAGCCCGAAAATACCACCTTCTTCGTCGCCGAGATTGCCATCATCTACTAGACTGGCTGGTTCCCTACCAGTTGGTCTGGAGGGTGTAAATGATACTCACTACCGTTACCAATTTTCATCGTCAACGCTGGCAAGGGCGCAGAAAGCCAAGGATCATTTGGAGCTTATGGCTCAGTATAGGAGGCTTCTCGACGTTCTTCCCCCTCTCAAGTCCGGCTTTGGGCCAAACTTGATTTCAAGCCCTCCTAGCTCTCCGTTGGGTAATAAGCCTTTTAAGCTCGGTCACAGAGATAACTTACCGCTCGGTCGTCAGTACAACCCGCTCCAATACATCAGAAATCGCAAAGTACGTGCTCGCGAGCGCAAGGTCATCGATGGCGAGAAGCAGGGCTTTGGTGATGTGGACCGTGTGAAGCTTTGGGTGGATCAGGTTGTTGAACGTGCTACGTCGTTCGCGATAAATCCTGATGATGACGATTGCATTATGCCCAAGTACCCTGGAGCTGATAGCTTTGACATTGATGCTTCAGGTGGTAGCCTTTTGAGAACAGCACCAAGAGTGAGACGGCCACGGGTAGATTGGTTCGTGGAGCCATGCGATATCATAGCTGATGCATACTGGGTCGAACAAGACAACCACAAACAGCTTATCGAGGATAGGCATTGGCGCAAGATATTCCCGCCGGCAGCGCCTCTATCACGGCCCATATCCAGAGAGACTGCAGTTGGTCTGGATGCCATTCCTCCATTTTCTATGGAAGACGACGACCCGTTGGATTCACAAATCCGTGGTGTGTCCAAAGTCGATTCGGGTCTACCACATAACAGCGCTAAAGATAGGGCTAAGCAAACTTTGCATAATATTAGAGCGTTTCCTCATCGCCATAATGGACACAATATGTACACCGAATTTATGCAGCATAAGAAGGACTCCGCATCAGACGTGTCCGGGAGTGAAAATGACATAAAGAGAGCTTCTTCAGCGCAACAAAGTGTGACCGAGACAAACTCCAATGTTGGCAGGGACCGCTTAGAGGAACAGAGGCTCGACTTGATTGCAAAAGATGCGCGGGAGAGGGATCACTTGTCAAATGCATTTTCAGAACCAGGGCCAGACTGTCTTGCCTCCCCGGATAGTCTCAGGACGCCGGAAAGGACCCCTCTATCAATGCCGTTCAGTCGATTCCACAGTGGGAAGGGGTCCATGGTGGACACGAGCGATTCTGACCGTAAGCCTGTCTTTGAATCTGCATTGGCCTCTCCAGTCCGCTACGTGCATCAGAGGCAAAGTTTGGATGCTCCTCATAGGCCTCGCAAAGACTACCCGGTGCCCACCTCACCTGAGCTGCGCCCGACAAGGGGCAGCACTGAGCCGGGGGCCCCCAACCAAATCTTGCCATCCTGGAGTCGTTCAGGCTCTCCACATCGCAATCCCATTAGTAAAATGAAACAGATTATACGCGACAAGGCAAAAGAAAACGAAGAAGAGCAAGAATCTGTCCGCCGAGTGCCTGCACTGAAGCCTAACTCACCTGAAAAACTCCTTTCACCCGACGCAAAGCAGTTAAGCCCATCAAGTGGCACTTATGTGGAACAAGTATCTATGGACCCGGCAAAAGCGCATCGTCGAACAGGCAGCACAAAGCTCAGAGCAGATGATGCTGCTGGGCTACGCGGGCTATTCAGGGCTGGACCTCGAATTGATACAGTCATTCGGGGAGGCGTTTCCAAACTTGGCGATATGTTGTGGAAAAGAGATGGTGTCGATCCCAGCGAAATGCCGCTTGAATCCGAGACCACGGACGAATCTGAGAATGAGAAGTGCCGTGACCACCCCGGATTACTTAGAAGTGTTCCTCAGAGACCTTCTAGGCGCCGTGGGGATGGACAAACCCAACCAAGTCAATATCCCGATCACACATCCCAGTTCAAGCATATCAACGATGCACAGAATACGGCGAGCGCCAACGCTAGCAGGGTAGACTTGGTCTCAGGCCCTGCCGGCCGTGACCAAGAATCGTCTCGATATGACACGCTGCGACCGAGCCGACTCAATGGACAAAGTGCTTCGTCCTCGGCGCTTCCAGAAAATCGGTCGAACAAGGCAGGAGAGTCTGACGTGTCCGACTTGGATTCCCGTCGAGGAGGCAACCTTCCGGAAGGAGTTCGAGATGGGGACAAACGACTCTATTTGACGCCTCAAGCCTCACGGCCAGAAGATGATAATCGATCCTTCACAAGTAGACATTGGTCTATAGTAGACAAGCGCAATTCCACAGAGGAGACCCGCTTGACACGTCGTGAGATTGTACGTATGCGCGCTTTAGTCTTAAGCACAGGGATTAAAGCAATGGAAATCGACCGCCGGGCCCAAGAAGCTCATAGACCTTTCTCCCCAGACTCTCTCAAGCCCAAGGGTGCCTCGACGGCGTCCTCTTTTGACGGCGCCAACCTCAACTGGGCAGATATAACCAAGCTCTGTCCCGAAGCAAAAAAGCTATCGGGTGACCGAGACAACAGCCAAGTCGCCTTTTACGAGCTCTATTCTCTCGCCGGTCGGTCACTCAGCGCCGCAATACAGAATTCAGGCCGCCGCTGGCAAGCCTCCGCCGACCATTTCACGTACCGAACCAGCCCGCGGCTTCAAAATCGAATCCGTGACGTCCGATCACTCATCGCAGATGACTTATCCGAACAGAGCCGGCGGGCCAGTGATCTCGCGGACGAGACGAGCCGCGACCTGGCTCTCGGGCAGCCGCTCAAGGTCAAAGCCGTCGTCGACATGATTGAAAAGATGCTCCGCCGAAGGCGCAGACGGCTGCGATGGATCCGACGAGCTCTCTGGCTGACGGTGGAGTGGCTCCTGGTCGGCTTCATGTGGTACGTGTGGTTCATGGTCATGATCCTGAGGATGTTCCTGGGCATAGGCAAGGGACTCGTCAACTCTGTGCGGTGGCTCCTATGGCTATAAAGGTGCACCCGGCCTGTCGCTTTCACAATTTCTCATTCTTTATATTCTTTGTAATTTTCCAGCTGCTATTCCCTTCCTATGCCGTTTGATTTTTTTTTTTTTTCTTTTTTTTTTTTGGGCCCCCCGGTTCCTGGACATGCGTTGATACCCCCTTTTTGTTATGTAAGTCTGGTATTTTGGATAGCGTTATGTGGGTTTAATTGGGGACAAAACGAAGTCGTAGTTCTTAATAAGACTGCTTGGCGAGCACTGTGCTGAATCGAGTAACTGCGGCTTTGACGATCATCCTTGTGATATTGGAGCTGGTCGTCTGCTTGCATTTAAGGGCGCTGTGACGACATGGGTAGATCCGGTAATGGGAGGACTAGAGTCGTTCGGTATGCAATCCGTCCAGGCCCCTTCGGTATGTATGAAGTCGATGCATCCAGTTGCACCCAATTCAGTTGCACCAGATACACGCATAGGCAGCGCAACAGTTGGAGCACAAGCGAAGAAAATCTACCACTTAAACTAGACTATTTATGACAATACATCTCGTCTACTCAATCCTCTTCTTGCCCTCCTCCGCACTAAGATACCTCGCGGTGCTGAGACCCCTCTCATGACGGGCGACAAAGGCTCCAATCACAGCGTCCTTGCTCGCCTTGGCATAGTGATCCGCATAGCCGTCTACTGCGAACGGACGGGGTGTCAACCGCGGCCAGTTTACCTGCGACACATTAGCTTTCTTCTAGTATAAAGGTTGAAAAAGATCTAGTAGCCTAGTGTGGTCGCGAAACTGGGACACAGATTGTAAGTGTGGGGATGGCAGACGTACATAAAGCATGCCATGGGTCAGAACAAAGTGGAAACACCATGCTGCGACGGCACTCCAGAACAGGATGAAGAGTCTCACGGGGAGGACGGATGCGCCTGGGTCGCGCTTGGTCAAGATGCCTACGAGGACGATGAAAATGCTGAACGCGAGAATGTAAGGGATCGACTGGATGAGAATGGGCCGTCGGTCTACGAAGATGCGGTTCGTGCCTATGTGCGTGGCAGCAGGGTCATAGGCGCCGAGGAAGAGGTCGTACGAATCTTGACGGGGGCCGTCTCGAAAGTTGTTGAGGAAATAACGAGTGACACCAATGCGGCCGTCTTGAATGGCGCCGAGCTTGGTGCGCTTGCCTGTGCGCGTAACATCGGTCTTCATGGCACCAGTGCCAGAGTATGCACCGGAGACAACGTCGGCGTTGTCGGCCCAGATGTTGCGGAAGAGAAACTCGAACGCCGGGTCTTCGTCGCGGAACTGGGCGCCTCGCGGCATCAGGCCGAGATCCTCGAAGATGCGATTCAGAGTGTACCGGGCGAAAATGCTCTGCACGACGTTTGTGCGATCCAAGCAATCCATGCAGTTGGTTCGCATGACGCTCGTCTGGAGGCTGCGAGCTTCGATTTTGCCGTCCACATTGGAGGGCGCGTCAACACCACGAAAGTAGCCTTGTTTTTGGAGCTCATTGTGTAATTTCTCCGTGAGGGCATATGCTCTGTCCATCCTCATGCCCTTTGTTTCGGTGTGATAATCAAAGTAGATGTAGTGCAGGCGGTCGTATTGCTGGTTTCTTGCACCAGGCTGGAGAGTGGTGAACTTCTCAGCAGTCAAACGATCGCTTTCGCGGCCTTCCTTAGGCGCCGACGCAAGAGCGCGGAACATTTGTTCGTAGGACTCCTTGACTCTGCATTCGCGGCCCTTGGAATTAACCAGGTTGATGAGGTAGTTGTCGCCGTAGATGCGGATCTGCTCGTCAAAGTGCTTTTGCGAGGCTGCAAGGGCAGATTCTGTGCTTCGAATCTGCAGCTTAGGCGTGTACTTTAAGGTGTTGATCTCGGCCCAGTACGTAGGCACACTGCCACGAGTCTGGACGTATGACATAATTTGCATCTCCTGACCAGCTCCAAGCTTGCCGCTCTGCATGTCGCTGCTGCCGGCATATCCTCCCAAACCCGAACTGCTGTCGTTGAGAATAATGATCTGCTCTGTCTCGTTGTAATTGGCGACGTGGCCCTCCTCATCGACGCCTCTGGTGAAGTATCTCGTTCCTCCGCGATACCGCGAACGGCGGGAAATGATGACCAGAGTGACTGGAGTGTTTTTAAACTTGGTAGGCTTGATCTCAAGCATGCCAAATATGCACGGCAGAATGAAGGGATCAATGCCAGGCTGTTTCCCAGGTTGGCTTCTCGAGCCGCGATTCCGGAAATCTACCAGATCTGCCTGTAGATGCTTGTTAAAGAAGAATCGGTCGTCCGTTCGCATCCACATGGGAGAAGCGGTATCGGCTTGCGATTGGCGTTGCATGGAGTTTGTCAAATCAATAGAATATGAAAAATACATCGGACTCGTTCGAAGGAAGGTATTTAGTAGACCAATGAAGGTATCCTCGTCTGGGTCGTGGATCTGGCGCTCGCGCATGGGGAGAATTTCGGCAGTGACGAGCTTGTATACCATGTGACCCTTGAGGCGACCGACGGGCAACGTCTTGTTGATGATGATGACATATTTATCTGGCACATTGCTTTTGAGTCAGAAAACTCGGCATCTCTCTGTGCTAGTACTTTTGTTGCTGAGGGTCTGACATACCGAGTCGCAATTGAATTATACCGAGAATGCCAGCAATGTTAGTGACGCGAGTAGCCCGTTTGGCACCATGCGGGTTTGCATCGCCTAAGCGGATATCGCCGGTAGGACGGTCAATAACAAGTGCAGAAGCATCAGGAGACGAGGGCGAAGTGAAGGTATAAGCATCGTTGGTAACTCTGAGATTTACATCCCGGAAAGGGAGTTTGGACGTCGCAAGGGGGCCCATCACGATGACTGGAGCTTGGAGCTCTCCAGAGGGGGGCAAGTTGTGAACACGAGTGAAAACGAGTGAAAACGAGTGGGAGCAGCTCAGTCAGCTGGAATCGAGGGCATAGGAAAGAGGAAATGGCAAGGCTAGCCACGCCTGGTTCTGACGTTGGTGCTGATTGCACAAAATATAGGCGCCGAACAGTGAATTGGATGGATTCCTATGCAAGCGGGAGCGGGAGCGGAAGCTAATTGAGGATGAAGATGAGCATGAGCATGAGCATGTGGTGACAACTTGGCCCACAATGTGGTCCGTGGTGTTGGGCTGGTAAGCCAATGAGCCCTGGTCCGGTCTAGATTGTGAACTACCAATTACAGGCTCGAAACGTATAGGCTACTTACTGCACAGGTCACAACACAGAGCTACCGGAGCAGCCGGTGCTTTGCCGTCTTGCCATTGGAAACATGGACGTTGGAAAATATGTAGATGCCTGGTACTTAAATGCTTCGTCAGTGGGGGAAGGAACTGCCCGGATTTACGTGTGGCTGTGGCTCAACCGGACGGGCTCTGGGCAGATTTGAGTCGAGCCTGCGACGGAGTTGGACCCTTCCACCGCAAACGTCATACGCAGGCCAGTTAGGCAAGACAGGGTGCTTCAAGACAAGATGGCGGCCCATCAGCCACTCTGTGTGGCTGATGTGGGTCGCTGACATAATCCAGCCAGGCTGTATTCACTCATACTGCACATCGGTGCAGCGCCTAGGCTGACATTATTGTCGCCGCTTGACATCCCCATCCACTGGCAACTGCGCACTCGACCGACCTGCTTCAAACCTATCTCGCCCACCTCATGTGCCATCTGGTCGCAACCTTACTTTTGTGTCCTTTAAACGCTCCGTGTCGACTTTCTACCATCTGATCTGCCTATATTCCGACTCCGTCCTGATCCGGCGACGCTGAATCCCCTGGCTCGCCCGTTGGTACCCATCTCGTGCCAACACTAGTCGTTGCTGAGCCGCAGGCTGTCTTGATCTTATTTCTGCCACCTAAGCTCACAAACCTCAGTGCAAAGCTATACTCAACAAGAAGTTGCACAATATGGCAGCTCGAGGTCCCGCTGGCGGCCCCCGGGGCATGAACAACCGGTTTGCCCAGTTCAAGCTGGTTCTTTTAGGTACGGACCCGCCTATGCGATTTTCCCGTGCTCGCTGGTATAAAGACCACCGTGCTAACAGACGATTTTGCAGGCGAATCTGCTGTTGGAAAGGTAGATTTTGTCGCACATATTTGATCAAGATTCTTGAAATACTGACTGTGAGCATACAGAGCTCAATAGTTCTGCGGTTCGTCAAGGCAAGTATACACACAGTCCTTTCTTACCACTGACCACCCACCAGAATCAAGGCTCTAACATAAACCAG
This sequence comes from Atkinsonella hypoxylon, assembly GCA_000729835.1. Taxonomy (NCBI): domain Eukaryota; kingdom Fungi; phylum Ascomycota; class Sordariomycetes; order Hypocreales; family Clavicipitaceae; genus Atkinsonella; species Atkinsonella hypoxylon. Next base: position 66,198 of record JFHB01000141.1, read on the forward strand.
GACCAATTTGACTCGTTTAGAGAATCCACTATTGGCGCCGCTTTTTTGACACAGACCATTTCGCTCGACGAGAATACCACAGTCAAGTTTGAGATTTGGGATACCGCTGGTCAAGAGCGTTACAAGTCTCTCGCTCCCATGTACTACCGCAACGCCAACTGCGCTGTCGTTGTCTACGATATCACGCAATCTGTATGTTTCTGTGTGTTGTTTTGGGACGAACTGATTTTCACGTACTCTGCGACTTTGCTGACAGTTTGAATGTCGCGCACAGTCATCCCTAGATAAAGCCAAGGCGTGGGTCAAAGAACTTCAACGTCAAGCAAACGAAAACATCATTATCGCGCTTGCCGGAAACAAGCTTGATTTAGTCACTGAACAACCCGATAAGCGAGCCATCCCCACCGCTGACGCTGAAGCCTATGCTCGGGAAGCCGGTCTTTTGTTTTTCGAGACATCTGCCAAGACCGCCGAGAACGTGCGTGAGCTCTTTACTGCAATCGCCAAAAAGCTACCCCTGGACCAAGTCGGACCCCGTCATGCTCGACCTGGACAAAGACCTGGCGTCAGCCTCTCTCCAGAGAATCCAAATACGAACGTGAGCGGACCGTGCAGCTGTTGATCCCACATGAGATATATTTCTTGTGCAAGTCTATAATTATGATGGTAGACATGGACTTTGTTTTCAAACGGCATGGTTGCCAGCTGAATGCAATTTTTAGCCCATCAGGTCACATAGTTTATTGAATTGGTCGGAGATGATCATAGGCCGATTATGGTTGTGGTGGACAGACCCTCAGCCTCTTGAGTTGTGGCTGTTGGGTTAAAGAATGCCGTATCTTTTCCTTTTGGAGTCTTGGTTTTCAAAGGGTTGTTTTTCTCGGCGACATTTTTTCTGTTCTTGCTTCGCCTTCCTAATATTATTTTATTACTCACGCATACACTCGATTCATATCCTAGGTGCCTTTTTAAAGTTCTTTGCCCGTCATGTCAAGGAGCAGACGCTGATGGGACAGTGCACTACGTAACAGAAAGATGCTTGGCACGAATATAGCGCAGCTCTCTCACCCAGGACTAGCACTCATGCTCAATCGACTGGGACCAAAAATGACGCCTTGTCGCGAACTAATGTGCTTGTCGAGTCGGCTATTTCATATTGTGGTCTGTCCTCCAAAATATTCCTGCGTAGCTTGAAGTATAAAGACAATGGTACAAACTGGAGTCAACCTGCATATCTAATAATGCCTGATTATTCGTTCGCAGGATATTCTAGACAACAGATGTCTTGCGCCTGACGGGTGGTTGCGTCACAAGCCGGTTGCTGCCGCTCGGCAAGACTCATGTCAAGACCGGCACGGCAGACTAGGTTTTAGCCGAACTTCTGCCTGGGCGTTTCTGTCTTGCCAGCACCTCCGGCTCTACACACAACCATTACCACCATCAACACGTGTCTTGCTGGACCATAACCTTCCTCATGTTGCGATCATCGCTTCGGCCAGCGAGGGCTTTCGGTGGCAAGCCTATTTTAGCTGCCGCCAGCCGTCAATGGCCCACTGCGACATCGCGACGAGCTGGCGTTCTCGGTGCGGTACGGAACGCAGCCTACTGAAGAGCTAACTTCATGGACCATGAGACCCCGTACCGCAGCTGCTGACTTCTTAATTCTACGCCTAGAGAGAATATTCCGAAGGCAAGAAACCTACCGGCGACATGCCCAAGCCTCCCATTCTGCCAACTTCCGAAACATTGAGCTCCGAACGAAGCCCGCCTCCCCCAGCTGCCGCCGTGGTTGACGCCAAGACTCCAAAAATCAAGGCCGTTCCTCTCACGCCGCCGCCGCCGCCGCCGCCGCCTCCTCCCCCCTCCGCAAGCGAGAATGTTGGAGCTGCAGCCAAAGGAAACCCTCCTCCACCTCAGCCCAAGAAGAAGGGACTCCTCCAAAGATTAAGAAGTTTCGTTTTCACCCTGATGGTTCTTGGAGCTGTTGGCTTCGCTGGTGGTGTTTGGTATTCCCGAATCAATGACAATTTCCACGACTTCTTTACCGAATATGTTCCCTACGGAGAGCAGGCTGTTCTTTACTTGGAAGAACTTGAATTCAAGAAAAAGTATCCCGGTCCCGTTGCCCAGGAGCCACGAATACGAGACCTTGGCCAGCAGGTCAAGATTCCAGCACAGAGTGGTGCCTCTTGGAGAGTAGCCGACAGCACCGAGTCTTCCTCTCGTCATTCCAGTGCTGCTTCTCCCACGAACAAGGCTGCAGAGAAACAGGTGGAGAACAAGGACGTTAGTGAAAAGGGATCCGCAGAGTCGGTCAGCGCGCCCATCAAGACAGCAGAGAAAGCAACTCCTGATGTTATCTCCGAACAACCTGCTTCTAACTCCAATGCTTCCACCAAAGAATTCAAGGCACCTGAGGTCAATGAGCCTTCCCGTTTCCCTCCCCTGGAGCCTATTGATCTCATGAAGCTTCCTGATGCCGAGGATCCCATTGTCCGAGATCTTGTGCACATGCTGAATGATCTAATCTTGGTAGTAAACGCCGATGGCGCCCATGGACGCTACTCCACCGCCATTGCTAAAGCCAAGAACGAAATTCTCCGAATAGGTAACCGTCTCAAGGAGATGAAGCACTCAGTTGAGAAGAAGGCTGCAAGCGAAGTGAAATCCTCGATTGAAGAGTTCGACCACGCCGCCACTGATTTGATCAAACGCGTCGAGAACGCCATGGCTGCTCAAGAGATAGAGTGGCGCCGCGAGTTTGAGGAGGAAATGAAGGCTGTTCGTGCCAGCTACGATGAACGAATCAAACTGTTGATGGAACGAGAGAAGAAGCTCAACGATGAGAAGCTGCAAAACAAACTTCTGGAGCAAGCCTTAGCTCTCAAGAAGCAATTCGTTCAGGAGGTCAAGGATCGTGTTGAGAAGGAACGTGAGGGCCGCTTAGGCAAGCTTTCTGAGCTGGCTTCTGCCGTGTCTGACCTAGAAAAGCTGACTGTTGGCTGGAATGACGTTCTTGATACTAACCTCAAGACGCAGCAGCTTCACGTTGCCGTGGAGGCTGTCCGAGCTAGCCTGGAGAACTCTACGCACCCCAAACCCTTCATCCGAGAGTTGGTTGCGCTGAAGGAAATCGCCAATGACGATCCTGTTGTCGATGCTGCCATTGCCTCACTCAACCCTGCCGCGTATCAGCGTGGCGTTTGTTCTCCATCTCAGCTTATTGACAGATTCCGTCGTGTTGCCACCGAGGTTCGAAAGGCTTCCCTTCTCCCCGATGATGCTGGTGTAGCCAGCCATGCATCGAGTTGGATCTTGAGTCATGTCATGTTCAAGAAGGAGGGTCTCGCGGAGGGCAACGACGTCGAGAGCATCCTGACACGCACGCAAACATACTTGGAGGAGGGCGATTTAGATTCCGCTGCACGAGAAATGAATAGTCTCCAGGGATGGGCCAAGACGCTTAGCAAAGACTGGATTGGAGAGGTTCGCAAGGTGTTGGAAGTTCAACAAGCACTTGACGTAAGTTATCTTGTCCCAACATGAGATCAGATTGGAGATGATTTTCTTACAATGTCCTTGCACAGGTTATTGCTACTGAAGCGAGACTACAGAGTCTGAGGGTCGAGTAGTGGAACATTCTCTTTTGTCATGTATATTGCTGGGAGGGAGTGAAGCTAAAGAAAAAGAGTCAGACTCGTGTACTAGATATGAATAGATATTGAGGAATTACAATTTTCCTGAAGCATAATTATTTGATGCCTAATTCCTGCTTTAATGGGTGATATAACTATATAACGGACAGTCAGTGATAGGTTGCCGCCCCACATTGGACGACAACTGCAGGTCATCATTCTTCAATGATGTTGGTTTCCATTCAATAACATTATCCTTGCATTACCCACCAAAGCAGTAGCCCTTCATCGTCGCACATAGGTTCACATTGACCGACCCCAAACATGAATGCTCGTGTCTGCCACCGATGCCGCCTTCACTCATCCTCCAGCCAATTGCCTCAACCTTGTAACACTCATGCATTCATAAAACTACCCACGATACAGAACCGCTGCCTCCTCAGCACCATGTCACGCACTTACGAAGACGCCTTCCGCAAATTAACGGAACTGCAATCAAATCGCAGCATAACCCATCTCTTTGACAAAACTCCCTCGGAGACCCAATGCAAAGCCGAGGACCGCAATGCCGCCGCCATTCCAGAAATGCTCCAATGGCTACACCGAGCAGGGTATCATCCCAACGATCTCTCGCATATGCGGCATATTCACGTAGCTGGCACGAAAGGCAAAGGTTCCGTATGCGCATTCGCCACGTCCATGCTGCGCCGGTACGCTCCCGTTGGGACATATACCAGCCCGCACCTAGTCAGTCCGCGGGAGAGGATTGCAATCAATGGCCACCCCGTCAGTCAGGAAGTATTCTCGCGTGCCTTCTTTGACTTGTGGGATCGGTTCACCGAGTCCGCGACGAAGGAGGGCACGGACGCTGCGACGGCGGATGGCCCGTCTTCAAAACCTTTCTTCTTTCGCTTCCTGACCATTTTGGCATGGCACATCTTCCTACGAGAGGGCATTGAAAATGTTGTCATGGAGTGTGGCATCGGTGGCGAGTATGATGCGACGAATGTGCTGCCCGCGGAGGCCGTTTCCGCTGCAGTGGTGTCCCAGCTGGGGGTTGACCATGTTGCTATGCTAGGGGACACGGTTGAAAAGATCGCATGGCACAAAGCGGGAATTTTCAAGCCTGGTGTAAAGGCTTTTGCGGTAAATATGAAGCATCAGCCTTCTGTGATGGGGGTTCTGAGATCCAGGGCGAAGGAAAAGGGGGCGGTGCTGGTAGAACTGGAGACTGAGGAAGTTGAGGCATGGGGGGGAGTGAGTGGGAATCTGGAGGGAGAGTTTCAAAAGATGAATCAGGCTTTGGCTGTGATGGCTGTACGGGAGCATCTTGGCCTCGCGGGCGAGACTCTGCGTGGCATTCCCAGCGAGATGGTGGAGGGACTGAGGCAAGCTTCTCTCCGTGGAAGATGTGAAGTCATTCAGCAGGGGGGGTTGGCGTGGCTATTGGATGGAGCTCACACAAGAGAGAGCTTGGAACAGGTGGCGAGATGGGCGACGCGAGAGATGCGGGATGACGAAGACGTTATTCTGGTGTTCAATCAACAAGAGAGGAATGCTTCCGAGCTGTTGAAGGCGCTTGTCAAAGCTGTTCAGCGAGAAACAGGCAGACGGGATGTGTTTTCGCAGGCGATATTCACGAGGAACGAGTTGCAGGCACCGGCGGGACAGGATCTTCCTGTGCAGCAGAATGCGGCTGCGATGATGAAGACTTTAAGCCCCGCGTGTACGACAGCCGTGTTTGATAATGTCGTGAGCGCAGTTGAGGAAGCGAGACGGCGTCTTGGTGGCAAAGGGGGGAAAATCTTGGTGACGGGTAGTTTGCATCTTGTTGGGGGCATATTGCAGGTTCTTGAGCCCGACTCTGTGCTGTGAATATTTCTTACAAAAGAAAAAAAAATTAAAAAATTAAAAAGAAGAAAGCAGGCCTTTTGCCCTGGACCTAGGTATATAGGTTTAGGATGCTGAACCATGTACGCCTACTGAAGCCAGAAAGGAGTCACATCACTGCAGAAGACAACAAGAACAATGCTAAACGCCCTACAAAGCATCGCATCCCTCCAGGATGCCCAACACACCACCAACAAGATGCAGACTGCCCGTCACATAGGCCTGCACTTTTGCCCCCTCAAGACTCTTCCCCACGGCTCTCGCATAATCGAGCGCCTCCTCAATGGTCGGCAAAATGACGACCTTGCAAGCGGGATCGATGGCTGCCCATTTCGCAGCGAAGCGGCGCTGCACAGACATGCTTTCTACTTCCTTGGGGTCGATTCCGTGGTTGACAAAGTCGCGCTTGTAGCCGGACCTAGCATACGTGACGTTTGTGCAGAAGACGGCGTGGTCAAAGGCCGGTTGGCTGGTGGCTGAGCGGGCAGTGTTCCTTTGGATGGAGTCGAGGAAGTCGACGGCTTCGGTGCGACCTTGTTGGTTGAAGATGATGAGGCGGGGGCCCGATCTGCAACATCATGTTAGGGCGAATCCCATGTTCAGGCATATATTCACTTGCTTGGGGAAGAAGGATCATACCTGGTGGCCGTTTCGTCGGCAAACCACCTCGACGATATCTCAAGACTATCTGCCGTGTGAGCCCCGTCCACATACCAGCTCACTTTCTCCTCGTCCTTCATCTCACACCGGCCCCGGAAAACAGTGCCTTCCAGGCCATCCTTGAACTCTCGAGGCAACGCATCTGTGTGTTCTGCCTCGGTGATAACCCCAAGTTTCTTCAGTGCCGCCTCCGCAAGGGCGATTGCTAGCGTAGCATTCTTTTTTTGAAACCGTGCATCCGGCCTGATCTTGACGCCTTCCAAGCGCTTGTCCACCGGCAGCACATCCAACTTCACGCCCTTCTCCTCCGCTCTGCGATGCAGCACCTCTGCCGCAGGAGGAGCCTGCTCTACAGTGAAAGCCGGACTGCCCTTCTTCATAATCCCGGCCTTGTGCCACGCGATTTTGTCGAGAGTATCGCCTAGCGCGAAGACGTGGTCGATACCAAGGGTGCTGATGCCCGCCGCAACAGGCTGCTCGACCAGATTCGTGGCGTCGAACTCGCCCCCGATGCCCGTTTCATACACGGCGACCTTGACGCCCTCTGACAGGAAAGCATGCCAGCTCATGAGGGTGAGGAAGCGGGCGTAATGGGGCCGCGAACCCGGCGCTGCGTCCTCGGGGGAGGCATCCGACGCTATGAGGCGGTCCCATACTTGGAAGAAGTACCGTGCGAAGAGATGCTCTGGTAGGGGCGCCGAGTTGATGCGGATGCGCTCTCGCACGGCGATCAGGTGGGGAGAGATGAAGAGGCCGGTTTTGGCCGGGGCCCGGTATCGCGAGAGGATGGAGTCGACAAAGGCGCAGGTGCTGCCTTTGCCCTTGGTGCCTGCTACGTGGACTATGCTAAGGCGATTCAGATCCGCGGGCTTTGGCGATTGAGCTTGGTGTTTTTATAGAAATGAGTGAGCAAGTTTTCCGGAGGACCGAACTTACCGTGTATCCTATACGAGCCAGGTATGCTCGCATTTCGCGAATGGTCGATGTGTCGGGTCGGATGCCGGTCTTGCGACGGGCTTCTATGACGGCATGAGGCGTTTGTAATGAGTTGAGCGCATCGACGGCGTCCTGCGTTGTCGTTGTGAGCCGGAGGACACTTCATTTGTGGTGAAAAGACGTAGATGGGTTCGCACTCACGGCGTAGGTCCTCGAGGTAGCCATTGTGCGAGCTGCGGTCCGATGGGCCATGGAGGGCTGAAGCCAGCCGATAGATCTTGGCACATTCTGCATCGATGGAGTAGAGTGCAGTTCGATTTGTTGTTGGATCGGCGCCGGACATGGGAGGATGCGCGACAGGGCGCGCAGTTTGGATGTTGTGTTGAGGTGTTGAGGTGTTGAGGTGTTGAGATGGCGAAGCGGCCTGTCAGCTGCTGCCGAAGGCTGCATGTCGTCTTCCCTCTTGATCAAAATCTGCAACGAGTTTTCCTGGGAAATTCATGAAAATACTGAGCATGTTTAAAAGATTCATGAGTCAACAGGTAATTCCATCCGCAAAGTGATGAATATACTCTCTACCTCCACCGGCCAGCGCACCTTGCTTCCTTGCTCGCACATTCGCGCCTGTGCCTTTCGCCAGCGTGTGCCTCACCTCATCGCCTCATCGCCTCGTTGCCTCGTCGCCTCATCGCCCCATCCAATATCCTCGAACCCTGGCAAGGCTGTTGATAGGTAGGCTAGTTACTGCCTTGGAGGCTTAAACACGGAGTGAACTAAGATAAGAGCCTTTATTTTCCTAGCTCGCGATGTTTGCCGTTTTTACCGAATTAGGCCTCAATTGAAGGTGTTGTGCCTGTTGCTAGCAAAGGTTTTCAAATGCGTGGGTAGACCTCAATGTCTCGATTATTTTGGCATGCTTGTAACTAATTTATTATCAAGCGAAGAAGCAAAGCTGGGCAGGTGTTAACTACCTGGCCCCCTTCCCGTTAGCCGGTGTTCATCCGTTTGCACTCGAGGGCTTCTCCGCGCCGCTTGCGTCAATTGCGTAAATCTTTTGTCTTTCCTCTACTCTATCCTTTCATCTTCCCCCAAAGCAGTTGCTACCATGCCTGGTGTCGACCACGGCTTTCTCGACCTGGAGAAGCACCGTCTGCAGCTCGAGGAAAATGTGAAGCAGCTGCAAACGGCATTGCAGCACTGGCAGACATGGGATGCCGAATACGAGGCCCTCAAAGAAGAGCTCGAGGCTGTTCCGTCGCCATGCACGCCAGACCAGTTACGCAAGGTCCATGCCGAATTCCAGGGTGAGCTCTTGGTTGGCAAAGAGCTTGATCAGATTTTTGGTGTGCAAGGTCTCGAATCAAGGGGTCGAATCATCAATCTCTTGCAACGTCGTATCGATTATGTTGGTAAAAATGTTTCTAGCCTTCAGAAACAGCTGCAGACTGCCGACAACAAATATACCGCTGCCACTATCGCTAGTCAGTCGGACGCTGTGGGCGAGGATGGCCAACCGATTACGGAAATTATCGAGGAGCTAGACGACCAAGACAACGTCTTGTCGTACCGTCTGAATCAGCCTGGGAACTCACTCCCACAAGTGAAGGAGGCACTAGGGAAGGCAGGAGTTCATCATCTTGCATCACAAACATCAGAGAACAAGGCCGAAGCACCCCAATCAGAAATGACTCAGAAGGAGAAAGAGCCTGTTTCTGCATCAAAGCCAGGCCCTAAACCTACCAGTGCGGCCCCCGCTCCTGTGGCACTGCCGACACCCTCAGTAAAGAAATCTGTAACCTTCTCTGAAGAGGTGCAAGCCGCAGAACCTCCTCCGGCCGAGATGTCGGTACGGGCCAAGCGGGTAGAACGCATTATGAAGACAGCAAAGGAGCAAGAGAACATAAGCAAGGAAGAGCCGGTAATACCAGAGGAAGAGGACGAGGATGATGCTGCTCTGAGGCGACAGATGCTCCAATACGGCATGGGTGAAGTCGGTGCTGTTGTTGCAGAAATTGAACTCGAAGAAGAGATTTCGGATGACGACGACAGCGGTTTCGGATACGGAGATGATAATTCTGACGACGAGTTCGATGATGTCGATGATGACGACGACGATGAGGAAGACAGATATGGGCGATTTACTGGGCGTATGATTACGGATAAGTACCGCCGGCGAATGCTCGAACTCGAACGAAAGCTGGGCCTTAAATCACGCTTTACCGAACAGGCAGAGCACGACAAGGATGAGAACGAAGCAGACGACCAAGCAGGCATCGGCCGCATTGTGGTTAAAGACGGAACAAACCCCACGTCATCAGCATCGACACCACGCCCCGTGAAATCTAATCTCAAGGAGAGGATCAGTGAAGGAGTAGAAGAGAAGAAGGGCGTGCGGTTCGCACAGGCCTTAAGCATTGCCCCAGAAGCTGACACGAAAACAGCAACGACGGATAAGGAGGCATCGCCAGTCATTGACCCTCTGAGCGATGTCGTGGAAAGAACCACCTCCACGAAGCTAAAAGAGACGAGGCCGGCAGGCAAACCATCGAGATTCAAGAAAGCCCGGGACAACAAACCTCCCCCTGAGAACGGCGCACGTCCCAAGGGCCCGTTCGATGTCCCCTCGCCATACATACAACAAGAAGAGAGAAGTGTGCCTACTGGTCCCCAAGGTTCTACCATAGCAGACAAACTGGTTGAGCGGGACACATCCGCTCATGTCATGGCACCCGACGAGCTCGATGATACCATGGCCCATCAGGAAGTTGCCGACGAATATCAGCGCCTGCGAAGAAAATTCATTCAACGTGATGGCGGGTTTTTAAAGGAGGACCAATCTGTCATTCAACCTCTAGATGATAACAACGGAGGTGAGCCGAGGAGTCGCTTCAAGGCAGCTCGTCTTTCCCGACAATAACCATAAACAAGTTGGTGGCAGGCTGTAGTTTTTCAAGATACCCATTTCTTAGGCCCCTGGCCTGGCCGCACTTCCAGAAGCAATGTGTCGTGACTCAACAAGGATTGGCGCCTGAGAAGTAGAGTGACGTGACATATTTGGGATGCGCATTCTGACAATTGGTGCGTTGCGGCTATCATCTGCTTCGTATTACCGCGCTATCCCGATAGTAAGACGACGAAGGGCTCTCTGACGCCGGCTTCTGATGTTTTCGGTGAAGTTGGCGATTCGTTTCACCCTTTACATTCTTTCGTGCAAAAGCTGTGAAATACAATCGTGTCCATGCTGTTGTGCTTGGCTGCGAAAGGTCCATCTGTCTGGCATAGTTCGCGGGCTTCACTATGTTGGCAGCAGGGTCTATTACCACATCGGCAAGCAAGGCGTTTTTGGGCTAGATTAAAGGTGATTACATGATAAGGCTGCATTCGTTGACTATGAGTCGTAAGTTAGTAGATGGCCAGATATGCACGGAGTATTACAAGATAGAAAATGATAACAGAACCCGTTTTTCTTCGCGATTGCAGTACAGGGTAGCTGTGACATGTTGTAGTTTCCGAGAGAAGACTTAGTTATCCTTCACCTGCAGTCATTTATGCGTACGCCTAGCGCGCGTCGTGGGGACATTTACAATGCGTCTATCATAATAAGTGGGAACTTGGAGGTGTATCATCCCCGAGGGAGTAACCGGAAGTGAGTGTTGGTGGGCTAGGCGTCGTTTCGTCGATGGTGACGCCTGATAGAAACGAATAATGGCGTGTCGATATAAGTCTCTGACATGTCTTGCGTCTGTTTAGCGCATCTGTTTAGCAACTAGTCCGCAGGCTCTTGAGCACGAGTCTCTAACGATGTTCATCCAATGAAAAATGTAAAGTACTTCCGTTCTCATCTGATTCTGCATTATGATAGAAGTCATGTTAACGGTCCGTTTTACGCACGTCTCAAAGTCCCACCGGGCACCTTCGCTTGCAAAGGTCACGAACCTTAAACACGACCTCAAACAGAATCTAAGGGACAAAAAAAAGGAAAATGTCTACGCTAATAAAAGATAGATGGACGGGCAAAAAATACATATGGTGGTTTCGCCCGGGCTCGAACCGGGGACCTTCTCGGTGTTAGCGAGAAATCATGACCAACTAGACCACGAAACCAACTGCGGCTTACTGAATATGTGTGTTATTCCAGGATACAAATCTGAGTCAACTGACGCTATCCGACGCTCTGACAAGATCCGTAATATGTTCTTTGTTGACAGCAGATACTAAATATATTTCTACACAGATTTTGGAAATTGGTCACTGGTTTCAGTAGTGATACCACTACCTCTTGATGCTACATGTTGTACATCAGCGCTGCTACCTGGTGTGCTATATGGTCAATGCTATCTCCGGATTCTCATTTTTTGCCCTGATCGCCACTTGGGCCAAACAGCCCGGCTAATGAGTCCCAGACCGTGGATTGCCCTTCTGCCCTCCGTAAATCCCTCTCCTCCTTTTGATTAGCCCATATCTGCTGAACGCTCCTGACAACGTCCGATTTGGCTTGCAAATCTGCCCTGAGCGCTGCCTCCTCTACCACGCGCTCGTCCTCCGGCAGCTTGTCCAACTTCGCCTTCCACTGCTTCTGTAATTCCTCTGTTGGTGTGATCTTTTGTCTACTGCCTCTAGTAGGCAGAGCTGGGTCGAACACCGGGACAGGTAGCCCTTCTTTCTTTGCCTGTTCGACGGCAGCTTCGTGGTTAAGCATCCGTTCGTACAATCGATCCGCGTGCATCTGAATATCGTCTTCAACCTGCGAGGCACGACCGACAACCGATCCATAGCCAAGCGCTCGAAGAAATTTCTGTTTTCCCCCTTCATGTCAGCTTCGTGTCACGCGCGGTCCCCTCCACCAAGTCATGCTCATACCGATTGCATGTTGTAGCATCTCTCGAAGCGCCTGACTTGATGTCTGCACATTTGTAGCTGATCTTCCCAGCTGCCGTGCTTCATGCAGTTGACCCATTCTTCTTGCTGGAGGGCGCAGTTCTCTAGCGCTGCGCGACCAATGGCTGCCTTGCGCTCCTTGAATCCGTCCAGCACGTTCATCAGCTTGTCGTGGTCGCTCGCTGCTTCGGACTCGACTTCCTCCTGGGGCCGGTAATTCTTCCATAAATGAGCATACCGTCCGTCTTGGTATAGACTTGCCGGCGGGACTGCGGCTGGTTCTCTTTTTGGCTCTGCGCCTTTGGGCGCGTCTTGGCTCTGTGTTTGCGTCGCAGGTGGCGAGGACGTCTGGGCTTGGTTCGGACTGTACTTCACGGGCGACTCTTTTTCGAGAAACTCTCGCAGCTTT